>JADFUC010001158.1:0-35750 GCA_019722365.1 Lithospermum erythrorhizon
CTGTTGTACTTCGTTCCAGTTACGTATTGCTGTATACCATTCCCAAGTAATCATATCCTGAGGACATATCGCCGTTACTTTATAGTATATTACAAGGGCATGCACCCTTTACACATAATTATAATACGGGGCAGGTACCGTTCAAAAGAAGTACATGGGTAATACATTGAGATGGTACTTTCGCCTACACTAGGTATCACAAAGTCCTCAGAAGAGCAGCAATCACGGGCGTGCCCTTTCCCTTGGTCAAGGCCTAGAGCTACCCCAGAAAAGTGTCTGGGGGACTAATATAAGAATTACGTTCTAGAATAAACATTATAAACTCTATTGAACGATTTCTAAACGGTCTAACATGGCCAGACATATAAATTATAAACTCATGGACCTAGCCAAATCGATCGCCCAGCTAAACTTCCATCTCCATTTATCGTTACAAATTAACTTATATGTCATTACAGTTGTCAGCGGGTCACAATTAACAATCTATACTCCAAAATATCAGTATATCTCGACTTGAAAATATTACTTTTTGACTAGCTTGCCTTTAATGAATTTTAAATCACCGATTTAACATCCTGATAACTATAATAAGGTCCCAATTAAACTCCACACATTTAAAGTCTTATGAAATATCACCTGAAAAGTCAACTGAAACCTAGAAAAGTCCTTCGACCTTACGTATGGCTTTCTAAATCACAATTAATCGCATATATAGATCACAGAACCCTTAACCAACTAAGATTTATCATAAAATTCAATTATGTAAAAGTCAACCAAAAGTCAACTATCTGAAACCCAGAAATATCTCGAAAAGACTTGAAATTTCTTACCTTAACTTCGAAGAGAATGATGGGAGAACAATATTCTGACCGATCTTGAGTTTGGCGACAAGAAATCGAAGAGAAATGGAAAATAGAAATTTTTTTTTAAGGAGGGCTTAATTTCGGCATGAAAGGAAAGAAGATGAAGTTGTGATGATGATGATGTGGAGGATATGTATGAATAGATATTAAAAAAAAAAACTCGGATTGGTTTGGGTTAGATACTCGCTTATCGTGCTTAAATCCACGAACCCGATTTCAAAGATAAAAATTCTTCCATGGCAAACACTACTAAATTATAAATGAAATTAAACAAGTTTTCTGAAATAATATCATCGAAAAAAATTATACTATTCGGGTCCCTTGTGAGCCGAATTTTTTTTTTCGTAACGGGGTTATTACAAGTTAAGCAATAATTATAATGAGTTAGAAAGTTTTTGAAAAATTTCTTAAAAGAACAAAACTTTTCAAAACGATATTGAGCTTGCTTGCGAAAACCACCTCTCTTGAAAATGAGATTACTTTGTTTAAAACAAGCTCAATTTAAAAAATGAAGGTATTCTTGAAAAATTGGAGCTTAAACAAGAATCTTAAAAAAAGTTGAGTTAAGCATTACTCAAGAAATCACTCAAGTATATTCATTGAGAAACAACAGATGAATGAAATTCTTGATGCTCAGCGTTATCCAACCAACAAAAAGGGTTGAAACATTCAAATGATAACTCTATCATACTAATGTTGCTTAAATGCGTCGATATCAAGTTTGGCAAGACATACATTTCACTTGCGCTTATTGTGAAAAATCATGAAGTCTTGAAAATGTCCCGTTCAAAGGTTAGTGAGAATGGGCACATATGACTCCCAGTCTCTAAGACCCGAAATGGATTGTGAGAAAATCCATTCTACTACCCAACTTGAGACCCCAAATCACATTGGTACCTCAGAGCAGTGACTTTGTTGTAGGGCATTTCGTCCGTGAAAGAAAACATTTGGATAATTGGATACTTGGATGTTAAAATTTATGGCAAATCACCGCTCTTCTTGAAACTTAATATAAAGCGTTAAAATGTAAAGTTCATGAGCTCTTAAGAAACATGCAATCTAAGATTATGTGAAAGGTTGTTTTAGAAGTAAATACTTTTTAAATTGATGGCGTAAAGTTTAATTTATTGGAGGCTGATTATATTGAAAATGATTATGAAGTAAAATTTTTCTAAACATAAATGTGTTCATCACTTTATCTTCATTATTTATGTATGGCTATGATCGAAAAGGTATGTGTTTGATTCAGGTTGATTATTAGAATGTAGTCGTGTTGATGTGAGTTTGTGGCATCTGACGGTTGGGTCGATACTAGTATTGAAATGTTATCTAAATTAATAAACTCGCATGTAAAAGGTCTACCCGAATCTCGTATAAAGGTTAAGCTTTGTGATGCGTAATCGACTTGGTAAAATGCATAAATCTTTGTTTAAACACATAAATCATTCGATCGAGCCGTATTGCTTGATTTGTTACATAGGACTTGTTTGGTGAAATGGATGTTTGAGTTTAGGGTGGATGAAACTCCTCGTTTTGTTATTGTGGGCGATTACTCGAGGTTTGGGTAATTGGCCTTGCCAATAAAAGTGATCTTTTAAAGGTTTGCTAAGTTGTGTAGAAAGCTCATGAATGAAAAGGGATTCAAGTAAAAGCCATAGAGCGTCATGGAGGTGAGTTAAATGAGGTTGAGTAGTTTTGTGGGGAGTATGGGATCGACATAGCTTTTAGAGCACCAAGACACCTCGACAAATGGAGTTGTGGAGGCCGAGAAAATAGGACCGTTAAATGAAACCGTGCCATGTTGAATGAGCACGATTGCCAAAATACTTTTGGAGGACATGGCAGTGAACTGCATGTTACTATCAACGGGTATTCCTTAGACCTATTCTTGGCAAAATCCTTCTGAGCTTTGGTATAGTAAAATCCCACCATTATTGATTATTTTAAAGTCTTTGAATGTAAATGCTTATATTAACACCAAAGATAGATTGGGAAAATTTGATGCTAAATCTAATGAGGCAATCTTTCTTGGTTATTCTAAAACTAGTAAAGCATATATCATCTATAATAAGAAGGATCAATGCGTGCAAGAATCTATTCATGTTAACTGAAATGCAGATATCCGTTTGTTGAAAAGTTGTATTAGATGAAGGTGATTCATTAGGTGGAAATGTGGATGAGAATTCCCAAAGTGATGAGCCTCAAAACCAGGTATACGTGGGAAGCATCAATTATGGGAGCAAACAAATAATCATCGGGGAACATAAGATGTGGATGATTATCTCCATGGGCGAACACATGAAGATCTTCCCTAGGGAGGCAGGAATCAGGTAAGGAATGTCCGGATCACAGGTGATATCTCAAAGGGGGTAACTACTCGATCCTCCTTAAATAATGTTTGCCTTCATAGTGCTTATGTATCTCAAGTAGTACCTCTTAATATTAAACAAGCTCTAGAGGATCCGGTTTGGAGTTTATCTATACAAAAGAACTTGAACAATTTGAAAGATGCAAAGTTTGGCATTTAGTTGAAAAACCTTGTGATAAAACCATTATTGGGACAAAATGGGTTTTTAGAAATAAACTTGATGAGAGCCGATTGTTGTTTTTAGTAAATAAAAGTCGTCTTGTTGTTCAAGGTTATAATCAAGTCGAATGAGTTGACTTTGATGAAACTTTGCTCCGATTAGCTAGGTTGGAATCACATTCGTATTATTCAGCCTTATTTAGTCACATGATTTCAAACTACGCGAATGGATATTAGCTTTTCTAAATGGTTTTTGGATGAGGAAGTTTTGTAAACAACCTCGGTTTTGAAGATCTAACTATCCTCGTCACGTTTTAAATTAGATAAAGCCACTACGGTTTTAAAAGCAAGCACCTAGAAACACAGTATGGGAGGTTAACTACGTTGGTGCAGAATGGTTTCCAGAAAGGCTTCGATTCACGCTTTCCTTAAAACAAAGGAACAAACATCTTATAGTAGTTCAAATTTATGTTGATAATATTATTTTCGGTTCTACTAATAATTTCTTGTGTGAGAATTTAGAAAATAATGACAAGTGAAGTTCGAGATGAGCATGATAGGCGGGTGAACTTCTTTCTCGGACTCAAGTGAAGCAAATGGATGGCAGCATCTTCATTAGTCAAAAACAAGTTCTCGAAGAGCTCATAAAGAAATTTGGGATGGAAGATAAAGGTGATCGAGACTCCTATGTCTACTTCAACAAAACTTGACAAGGATGAAGCGAGTACATCGTCGATGAGACAAAACTCGAGGTATGATTGGTAGTCTTCTTTATCTTCCTTCTGAACTGGTATGTATTTTGCGTTTCTTATTGTGCTTTCTTTCCAAGCGTGTCCCAAGAGTCTCATCTTAAAGCGGTTAAAGGATCACCGATGCGTGAAAGAACAGTGGTATGAACTTTGGTATCCGATGAGCAAGAATTTTGAACTTGTGGGATACTGGGATCTGCGGATTTGCGGGTTGCAGCTTGATAGAGAAAGAGCACTGGTGGACTTGTCCTTTCATAGGACATAGCCTCCTGTGGTCAGCAAGAAGCAAAATAGTGTTGCATTGTCCACGGGCGGAAATTTGAATATGTGGCGGTTAGTGACTCCAAGTCTCTTTGGATGAAACAAACTTTGGAAGATTTGGGGATCAAGTATGATCAAGTTCGGTGTTATGTGTGACAACACAGCGCCATCAATATTGCCAAGATCGTTAACATTCAGGACCAAGCACATTGAAATCCGTAAATCAGCTTCATACGAGACCGTAATGCAGGGAACATCGATCTACCAGTTTGTGGGGACTAATGATCGACTGCGGATATCTTCACCAAACCACTACCCGAGGATCAATTTAACCGCATTAAGAGCGTGAGCTGGGATGTGATCTTTCTAGTAAGTAATCTTGGCCATTCTCGTACCTTTTATGCTTTTGAATTGATGCGTGATATGTGTTTAAGTATGTCGAAATCTTGTGGGATGATAAGCCAAATGATAAAATTGTCAGCGGTTGTGAGTTGAATTGTTGGGATGCTAGTGAGTATAAGGAAATTATGGTTATGTGCCTCGGTTTGAATATTGATTATTAATATTGAGATATTTTCTTTGATTGGATGTGTTTCGGGTTGTCTTTGGGTGATATTGTGAAGTATTGAGGATGTTTGGGGATGTGTTGGAGGCATTGTGGATGATTGGTGATATTGTGAAGATTATTGTTGGTTTTCGAGACCCGTCGTGATCCCCCGTCGATGAAGTCTCGATGAAGGACGCTGCTGACCAGTCATCGAGACCCATCGAGACCCGCTTCTTCTGATGAGGTCTAGATCTGTCACTGTCCAGATGCGTTAGCCATCGAGACCCCCTCTGAATGGGTCTCGATGGCTGAAATAACCAAGCTTGCCTCGTGAGACCTCATCGAGACGGGGTCTCGAATGAGTCTCGATAGGCCCAGGCTCTATAAATACCCATCGGTAGATTTCATGCTCATTTGACCTAAATTCCTGAATCTCTCGACACAACACGCCATAACGCCACCCTTCGACCACTTCCACTTCAACAATTTATCAAAGATTCACCTTTTTATAAATGAAATTGCTATATTTTCCTTCTACAAACCCATACACTATACTTATTCCAAATATCATCATAAATGGCCTCGAAATCCTTCGAACCAACTAAAAAGAGGGCTGAGCACAAATCTAAATCTTCTAGCCAAGTTGTTCTTTATCAAGGTGGAAGTTCCTCAAATCCACAATCAAGTGACAATGTGAATCCCTTGCTTTCTAGAGGAGGAAAAAGTGGAAGAATTGGGAAGCCCAACATTCTTGACGGGTATTACTATGATGGAGGAGACTTGGAAGGGACTACTTTCTGGGAGTTGGTCAAATTTCAAAAATGGGAGAAATTTCTGGGTAGAATCGTATGACATCTTTCGGATTAGGTTTACTTTTCTATGAGCATGTTATCATTCACACTCTAGTAGCGATAATCTCGATATTAAGTTGGGTTTAATGGGAGATCGTTTTGAGTATAGATGAAAATTTTTCCAGAGAGGACTTTTGGAGTTGTCAAATGGTTTTGCTAGTTATGCTGCGGTTGATGTGTGGCCTCCGGCGGACAGAGATTGAGTCGGCGAATGTGACCGCTATGTTGAACAATAGTGAGGTTTAGAATGAATTTGTTGCTCGAAAAAGAGGTCAAATTGATACTTTGCGATAACTGCGTTTGTGGCCTGCAGGGGAGGCAAGTTCGCGCTATGCCCTTTGTGAAGTCGTTGGTCCCCGTGGGTTCTCAAGATAGGAATCCGAGTAGGGTTGTAAATTCATTGACTTACAGTTTTTTGCCGCCAGCATCAATCTTCCAATCGTGTGCACTTCCCGCGTCGTCCATTCCCCATGGTGATACCAGCTGACTTCTTGCGTATGGGATGCTCATTACACATGTGGGAGTCTTGGGGAGGAGATAGAGTGTTTCCACAGAGGTATGCCATTGATAGGGGGAACACATAGGATTACCAAAGACTGCTTTTAGGGCGTGTACAATTTAACATCCTGATAACCGACTTTGGTGGAAGTGGGAGCTAGAATTGGCTGGCAGGAGGATAGGAAGCGATCAGCCATGATGGGGAGAAAATGGTTTAGGGAAGTTGATGACTTGGAGGATCCGGTATTTTCGGATGATGAGGATGTTGACGATGATTTCGACGAAGATGATGGGGATGATGATAATGATGGAGTAGGTGGTGATGATAGCGATGATGAGGCTCCTCATGAGGCGAGGAGTAAGATGTTTCAAGACCACGACACAAGGCTAAATGAGATTGCAAGGAGGCAACAAGCCATAGAGGATAATCAAGTGCTTCTCATAAAAGGTCAAGAAACTCTCATCAAGGAGAACAAGAAACTAAAGACTATGTCAAAGGGATTATGAAATTCCTTTCTTGTTTTGGAGATCTTGATGAAGAAGATGAAGGCCAACAAGAAATATTTAGTGCATTCGGATGGCAGGCCGAGGTTGAGGATACCACCCGAGGTGGCGGGTACAGTACACGTCCGGCGTCTACTTCGCGTCGACTCACCCAGCACCGAGTTGGGATTGAAGATTACCTTATTGGTAAAATGATGATAGGCGGATCTTATGGGATCATTCTTCGACAAAGGCAAGCGTTAGTCGAAGATAAACTAAAGGACTTTTGATGGCTTGGACCTTTTAATTCTTGTGTGTTGCTTTATTTATGCCTGTTTATTCTGGTTATACCGCTTTTGTGATGATCCCCGAGTGTAATGAACTTATGCTTGTTGTGTCTTAAACTTAGGTTGCTATGGTTTTATATGGTTCTCTTATGTTAACTTAGTGGATGCTTTCTTTTATCTAGCTATTGCCATGCTATTATTTTGTGCTTCATTGATATGTCATCCACAGTTATTTTTGACTAGTAAGAAAGCCTTGAGAATATTATGTTGAGGGGAGGCGTTGCCTCTTCTGTATAGCATAAGTCAATTTGTTAACTTTATCAAAAAGGGAGTTTGTTGAATAATGGTATTCCATTCAAACCTATTTTGAAGATAACAAATTGTTAATCGAACTAATCAGTTTTCAAGTGAACATGTATTCGGGTTTATTTCTTAATATGTTCAAGCGCTTAAGCGTTGATCGGGATGTTCGGGAGGCTCATGGATGAGGTCTATCCAAGCGCCAAGCCTTTCAAGGGCTCGTGTTCTTTATTGTTTATAGGCGTTTGTAAGGCTCCACTATATATTAATGGATTTTAAATATGTGAGTAATGAATTTTGCGATTTGTCTTGTGTGTTTTAAAATCGATGAATGGTATTTCTAATCCTAGTATAGATTGATTCATGGTTAAGTCTCCATCACAAATGAATGTGTCATTCGTTTCGAGAGTGGCTTGGCGATCTTTAATTTTAGAAAAAGAAAATTCGAACCATTGGACCCCGTCGAGAGGTTCTGGTCGATCGAGACCTCATCGAACTTGAGTCTCGATAGGGTCCCCGTGTCGAGACCACGACACTCTCGATAGAGATTATCTGAGAAGCTTGAGCTATGGCCGTTGCTCACGATCCATCGGGCTCGTCGGGGGCAGTCTCGATGAGGTCACGATCTTGAGCAACTTTGACCTTAAATTTTGTACTATTTAAAGCCTCTTGCTTTTTAAAACATAAAAAACAACTTTGCAAATTTTTTTTGACCTAATTTTGAGCATTCAATTATTTTGTCAAGCAAAGTCATAACTCCTACATTTAATTCATCATTATTATCTTGCATGAGGTTTCTAGTTGTGTGATAATTCCAATTCTCAATCATTTGTGTATTAGTGAAATCCTTATTATTGGGAAAGCATAGGGTTATTTATTCTAGGTTGAGTAGTATATTGAAATTACGGGGAGGCGTGTTCTTGGTTCCTAATCAAGGTTGATTAGGAGTTGAAAATCCTTAGCGGATAACTTGGATCATAGTGGAGGCTAGGTGTTTGATAGGCTTGAGAGAAGTTTCTTGTGTGTATTCCAAATATTTCTTCAAGTCTTGAGAGTTATCTTTGCCAAAATCGAGTTGAAGCCATTTCGTTAAGAATGCGCGTATTGTTTCTTTCCTTGCTCTTTTACTTTCAAGAAATGTCATGTGTGTGCTAATCAATTTGATTATTAATATGTATTGACTAATCTCTCGAGCTTGGTGGTCGATCTATCATTAATCTATATTCTCATTGTGTATTAATTCATTCCAAAATTAAAACTTCGAAAAAGTTAATATCGTAACTTAAAACCTTATTCGCCCCCACTTCAGGTTAAATCTAGGCTATACGACCAACTTACGTTAAGTAAGCTTCTCCCGTCTCCTCACCGGTTTCCTTGTCCTTCTTCTTATTTAGCTCCATAAGAATACTCAACGGTGAAGCCTTCTTCAGGTCTTTCTCTGAATTAAATATTTGAATTAAATAAAAAAACAATAAAATTTAAAGAAAAATTTCTTTCTTCGGTGTATCGACTTACTCCCAAGCGGATGCACCGCCATCTTGCCATCTAGGCGGCCCCACGGCTGGCGATTGACTGCTCCCGAGATCTCACCCATTTGCTCGGGATTCGTCAGTCTGGGATGTACTTTCCTCCAGAATGGGCACGTGAGGTACACCGGCTTGGCTTCGGCTAAACTGGCGATAAGCCCCTACACCTTCGAGAGAGCCTTTTCTTCTGCATGCGTCAAGAAGTCTCCATAGCCGGCAATCTCTCTTTGAAAAAAGACTACGCTGACATAGGTCTCATTCACAATATTATATCTCTCCTGAAAAGACAACTAAATAAAATTTGGTTAGACTTTTATTTACTAATAAGATTTAAAGGAATTTTAAACCCAACCAAATTTTTATATGCTAACGTGAATCATTTCTAGATTTTATCGTCACATGCGGATCGATCAACCCATACGACGGCGGTACTTGATAGCATTCACGACTTCGGTTGTGGCATGAAAAACACGTTAGCGACATGACCGACCACCCTAACGAAAAAAAGTAAAACGTTAGATAACATAAATAAAAAATATAACTAATTCAATCAATTTAGACAATATTAAGAGACTTACGTGTTGAGGAAGATCCTCGCCTCCATCTTTTCACTACCTAGGAGTGCGTCGAGTGAACGGTCATCTCCTCGTACAACCTATGTGCCACTAGCGTCGTCCCCAACAGTGTCCGACCCCGATCCTGTCGCCTCTGAGTCATCCGAATGAGCGGGACAGAGACATAAGGGTTGTAAATGGATTCCACTTGAGTCTCTAGAAACACTACCTGATGTTTGCCTCGTGTCGGCCGTCCGTCTGGGCGATGAATTCTGCCTTGAGTGTAACAAACTCATGTTGAGGTGGGGGAGCTTCTTTGTTATGGGAGGCCTGAGGCGAGTCATCTTTGCTACATACCGATATCGGGATCGTAACCACCGTTATTTTTGCCAACGAGGTACTATATATGGGGATCTTCCTCGGTTGCATACGAGTCATACGCACAATCAAATTAGAAAATTTATCGGATATACAAAATTTCACAACAACATTTCGACTTAATCCCAAGCGACAAACAAGCTTAAATTGCAGTAAAACTTGAGCAATCTAACTAATTCATGACATATCGATTCAAACTAACTAACTCAATCCACATATCAATTTATACATCATTTTTCACTCACTCATTCTAATGCTCAAAACCATACTAAAAATATTAAACTCTCATGATTTTTAACATCCCAACAAACGAACAAGCTCACAAAACTCAAATGCGCAAAATCAAATAATAATCACATTCGGATTAAACTTCAATAATCTAATTGGGATTAAAACACAATAAACAATAAATAGCAAATCAACAATCTAATTCGGATTAACAATCTAATTGCTAATTCAATAAATAATCGTGTCCCAATTCACGTTCGATGATAATAATCAACAATCAATAATGTAATTAAATAATCATATTTGGATTACTAATTCAATAATATTATTCAGATTAACAATCTAATTACAAATTCAATAAACTATCAATAATCTAATTCACATTCGATAATCAATAATAAACAATCAATGATCTAATTCAATAATCATATTCGGATTACTAATTCAATAATCTAATTCGGATTAAAACGTAATCAATAATGTAATTACTAATTCAAACTCGATCAACAATCTAATTAACAATTAAAACTAAATGAATAATCTAATTAATACTTCAATGACCAATAAATAATATAGTATAATTAAGACTAAATAATAAATCATTAATTAATAATTCCAAACTCATTAAACAATCTAGTAACTAATATTAAACATTCAAATTAAATAAAAACATAAAACAAACTAAGCTTTAATAAATTGAAGAAGAAGGAAGTTGGGGTGGGGTCTAATGCGGATCAAGGAGGGAAAAGGGTGCGGCAGGGGGGGGGGGGGTTGGGGGGGCATTTCGTCGATTGTCGGGAGTTGAGGGGGGGGTTGTTGTCGACCTTTAACTAAGGATAGAATGGAAATTTTGGGGTGTTGGGTTTTACGGATTAAAATAATAATTATCTCACCGATTACCAAGAACTCTACGAGATTATAAGAACAATAATTTAATCAGAGATTTCGCTTACACCTTGAAGTTGCAGCTGAATAAAATAAGAGGAGCCTCCAAACAACCAGATTAGGTTGTCTCTAGAAATACTACACACCAATGTGACCAAACCCTCCCGTCCAATTTACTAGACTATTAAAATAAATAAAACAACAGAAAAACTAACAGCTGCAGGGGGAAATTCGTCAACAAGGATGGAGAGGAGATGAAATTACCGACTTCAAAAGTTGGAAGAATTGGAACAAATAATTTGTATGAGGGTTGAGCATTATTTATAGGCTAACACTTTCGAGATTCAAGGAGAAAAAATCTCCACAAATCCTATATCGTCTCCGACCGCCTAGCAGCTGACCGAGTTTCAAAATCGGTTTTAAACACAGAATATTTTCTTAAATGTTTCGCTTTAGACCCGAAAGTTATAATCGTGTTGAAGTTTGATCATTGTCATCATGTGACCTCTGGCTCGATTGAAAAAGGTAATATATGAATTTATGTTAACCGGATATTATATTAATGGATTATGAGCGGACCACAGTAAGCCATCATAGCTTACTAATGTCGATCTTGAGTTAATCCTAATATCAATTGTCTAGCTGTCGAACATATATCTGAACTTATATTATTTAAATATAATTAAATGTAAATGTAAATCGGTTTATTAAATCAAATTATTCAGCGTATTTGTGAATCTAATATCTCATATTTCAACCAGCTCAACATACTTAGATGATTAGTTGTAACCGATTACTAATAATCTACCATCTTAAACGATCCCTCATTGCCCGACTTCCTGAGTCAAGCTATAAATTAGATTTGTGTACCATACTCTTGCGCCTATTTTTTCTTGGTTGTATAAATTAATATGATTCGATGCTTGTCTTGGAGATGTGCATCATAATCTCATTAACTCTCGAAGGGCAGAAATCTACTTGTTATATCCGGTTTATGCGAATTTCATCTTGTGTACAAATTTCACAACTACGCTTGTAGTATCTGGTTGTCAAGTCTTTGTAATCATCCGATTATGGAAAAGCGTTTAAGAGCGGGGTCAAAGTACATAACTCCTATAAAAGCGAGAAACCGAATGGCGTAGTTCAAAGAATTGCCATTTCTGCGGCGGTCGAGTCAGTCATGCATTCAAATACAATTGACATACATACCCGTGTGATTGATTAGAGTTGATGTCATGCTCCGCCGGCCGAAAGCATTGATGTCAGACAACCGGCAGCTAACCCGGCAGCTAAATGAATGTCAATTTTGGCTTGATGCATCGATGGGTGTGATTTATTTTATATTTGGATTACTTTTAAGCTTTATTTATTTATTAGGCCTATTAGAGCTGAACATTCATTTAATTAAACAATTCGGGAGTGCTTGCAGGCGTCGTCTGACATCCAAATGTAAGCGTAGTTCAGTGCTTGCTGCTCTCTGATGCAGTAGTGAGATATATACTATGTGACAATCTCCACACAAAATAATATTCCTTCCGTTCCTAAAAGACTGTTACTTTTTGACTTTTTAATAGCTATACTTTTTAAGCTTTGATTGTAGATATTTTTGTTTGTATTGTATCTAATAATTAGTGATAGTATGTGATTGAAAAATACATTCAAATCTTTCCATCGATATATTTTTTATCAAATACTATACAACATAGTCAAATATATTAAGTCGAAGTTTAAAAAGTCTATTATCAGCTTAGAGTGGACAATTGTTTAGAAGCAGAGGTAGTACATAAATAAATAAATGGGTTGATCGAGCCCACATCAAGTAATAATTTAGGTTCTAAGAGTACTCCACTCAACAGAAGTGGCTTGTAGAAATGAGTTATTGGCTACTAACAAAGTCCTTATAAGATAGAATTTTTGAAATTGGTGGGCAGTTTCGGGATTCACACACACCCCAAGAAGATCAGATAGATCTCCTTTTATTGTACGTAGAAATATAATAATGTCGTCTCATTCTAATGATTATTGAGTCAGTGACCTTTTCTGACCAATTCGTTTTAGGTTAGAATGAAGTTGTTCCAAGATTTTAATCAAACGTTCATCATTGCCAACAAAACCAATGGAGATAGTACTATACTGGGTATGATTATTTATCATTATGTCCGATGCATTCAAAAATTAAAGAGTAGTTCCATCCTCCAAAAATTTAAGAAATATTTATTTTTCACAAAATTAAAACAAAAATTTATTTCTTGTGTATGTTAACTTTTCCTTTCTTTATAATGTTTCACAAATGATTGAACTTAATTTTGGATTTTTTCAAATATAGAAATATTCCTAACACTTTAGGATAAAGGGAGTAAGTATATAATTTCTCGCCAAGAATTTGCAGTTGTGGGAATTGGGATTAATAGGGAACATGGAATTTTGTAATTTTTTGATAATTGAAAGTATAAAGATAAAAAAAAAGGATGAGACTATAAGCATGACCCCCGAACATTTATTTTATGATTAATGTATTACATTAATTATAAAAAAAATAAAAAAATGTACTACTATTACGTTATTATTTAAATTGACACCCAATAATGTCTTCATGAAGGTAAATATTTGACTAGAATTAGTTTTATAATTAATCTCTCCGTTTGATTGTTTTTTGTTTGTCGTTCTAGTCCTATGTACATAAATTATGAAACATAAAAAGTAGGAGAAATTTGAAAAAGTAGCCCACATTTAGAGCACTGTTTAGCTTACAACGACTTTTTTTTTCTTCTTACCTGTTGTAACTTTTCTCGCAAAAGACTAAATTACCCACTTAAAAGAAACTAACACCCTAACTCATCTTTTGCACATACAAATCTTAGCCATCACGCCAAACATAACCCGCCTGAAACCCTTGGCATTTGGCCTCCCTCATTCCCCGCTTTCTCCGTCCACTGCAGCTGCGGTGTAGGGATAAGTGATGTTAGTGAGGTGGAAGGATTGATTAATGAGGAAGGGGGTAGTGATCCGTGGGGATGGATGGTGGTAGTGGGGGGTAGGGTTTAGTAGTGGTAGTGTGCAAAGAAGAGGAAGAAAATGAGTTAGAGTGTTAGTTTTTTAAGGGGTAATTTAGTGTTTTCGAGGGAAAAAGTGTTATTGAGCCTAAGAAAAAAAAAGGTGCTAGAAGTTAAAATGGGTTCAAAATGTGTGTTACATTGTCAAATTTCTCAAAAAGTAGTGTAAAAAGACAATTATTTAAACTAGAATATTGGTTGATTGATAATTTCATAAGAAAAGCTAGTAGAAAATACAATGAAAATGTAAGAAATGCAATTTTATCTTTAGCAAAAACAAATATGTTAGAAGAAAAAAAATTTAGCACGACAAATTGAAAAAGAAAAGAGGGTGACGTATTTTTCTACTTTAAAATTAGTCGAAGATCCGTTATGGAACCACACAGACATGGAATTGTGGTACGTTCCTGAAAGAATTTCACTAATTAATGTTAGTTGATTCGGAATATTGCCAAAAGTGAGAACTACTAAAGAATGAAATGGTAGCCACATGCAATATACTTTTTAACCTGAAGGCTTTATTTCGCAAAAGAAATACCCAAATGACATTGAAGATGCCGACAAAGAGTATCGAACTTTCATGCTTTCATATATTTTCCTCTCTTTTACCTTCCACTTTGATGCAAATGGCATCAAACAGTTGTACAGAATTCAGAATAACACCTTGCGAATACGTAGTATACTACGGAGTAGCATATATGTAGTAGAAAATTAGATAGCTAGCTAGAAATTTTGGGGAATAGATTTGTAACAGTTAAGAAAATTTTTATTATTTATAATATATGCGTACCAACAAAATAAAATTTCTTTGGAGAAATCCTATTTAGGTACAAAGAAGATTTATCAAACGATTGAGGTTCGACTATCAGGTCTATTCTTTCTCTAAACCTTATTTCTTATTTACTTGAGATCTTTGGACTTGGACTTGATATAGTCTTGAACTTGATTTGAACTTTGAGTCTTGATTTAGATCTTATTTAAGGGGTAGTTGTCTTGGATTTGAATGTGTAAGAGTTGGATAGGAATGCAGATCGATATGATCCTAGACTAGATAGAAGACTTAGTCTTGGACATGGTCTTTGACTTGGATATGGTCGGGGCCGGGGAAGCCCTAGCAGCGTTTAACCGTATGGCTGTGTGGACTTGATCTTAGTCTTTGGACTTGAGTCGTGGGACTTAGACTTGATTTGGCTATGTGTCTAGCTAAAGGGTCTTAAAAACGACTTGATCTACCGTGCAGTAGGCCCAGGTCGGGTGCCATTTTACTCTTGTCTTGGGGTGCTATCTGGTGGATATCTTGTACTCGAGGATGCACTTAGTATGTTACTCCGTGTTGATATGCTTGTACTCTCGAGGATGCCTTAGTATGTTATTTATTCCTTGTTTTAAACTGACTAGGCAGGGGGCTATCACGGCTTATATCACACGCCTATGATTTTACTCTGAGGGGGGAATTTATAGGCAATCATGTAGTTTATTTGATTTATGAGACACGAATGATCGATTCTCATCGATTTTGGGTCTTGATTCTTAAATTCTTTGCGTTTGTGCGATAATTCAACCATACCTTGTTACAGGCGCCTATTTTGGTGCGAGTTGAAGATTTTTTATTATTCTTGTTTTCAAATTTCTTTGATTTAGGCACCTGTTTGCTTATAGGTTGGAGATTTTTAATGGTTTTGGTGGTTTCCTGAAAAGCAACAATCTTGAGGTTTTCTATGAAGAAATACACTGAGCTATTTTATGCTAAATTCTCTCGAGATTTTTGTTGTATTTTATTGTGTTTCGGGATGATATTTCAAATGAAAGGGGAAGGGGGAGGGAGTTTATATAGGATTTCGGGCTCTCTTTTTTGATTGGTTGATCCGCTGATCACTGA
The DNA here is from genome assembly GCA_019722365.1 of Lithospermum erythrorhizon. Taxonomy (NCBI): domain Eukaryota; kingdom Viridiplantae; phylum Streptophyta; class Magnoliopsida; order Boraginales; family Boraginaceae; genus Lithospermum; species Lithospermum erythrorhizon. Next base: position 15,870 of record JADFUC010001158.1, read on the forward strand.
ATTTTGATCTTAGCAGATTTGAATTTTTGAGACAACATCGAGCAAGTCGAATTTTTATGGAATGACTTTGTCCCTACTCCAAGCATATGAGGCTATTATGAAGCGAGTTTGATTCTTTTTTAGGTCTAACGTATTTTCCTATTAGCCCCGATTCTTTTTGAGTCTTTATTTTTTAACTTTCGTTTTCTTTAAAGTATTTATGTTGAGTCTTTATTTATGTTAGGGATTTTCGAGCCTAGCTTGATTGACATTTAATTCGGAGCTATTTTCTCAAAGGACCTACGTTTTAGTTAAAATTTAGGGTTAATTAATGTATAAAACCCACAACAATTTCAATTTCGGTCAATTTCGAGAGCTTATGCAGAAAACTTTTATTATTTTACACGTGTTCGACTTTCTTGGGACTTGGATTCGAGACCACATGCAGCTTCGTGTGTGATCAATTTTATTTGTCGATTTCCTTAGATTAAAATAAATCAATTTAATTAAATTTATTTAATAAATTCGACTGTCTACAAGATTCTTTGTTTTTAAAAATTAATTTTTAAATAAATAAAAAATTCAAAGTATGTCATAATTTTAAAGGAGTTTAACATATCAGATAGTATCACCTAAACTGTAGAATAAGTCCGCAGTAAAAAATCTTGTGTTCAAGTATTCTCTTTTTTATAAAAAAATCAGCCACTTGTCACTATAATGACTTGATCCCGAGAACTCATCATATGAGTAATATCCCGTGATCACTAGACTATTGTGTAACTAATGCAACTTTGAAGAAAGTACGGAACTTGGAAAAAGAGGGGGAGGGGGATTGAAGAGGTCGACAAATAACACACTCTCATGCATGCGTGCACATATCCATGAAGCTTCTACCTTGAAAAGATAAAAGTACACTCTACTGGAGTCTCTGCGATTTATCAAAAGTGGTATCTAGCTATTTACATTCTAATAGTGTTGTTCATGAATCAAGTTTGAACGAATTTTGGATTTCTTCATTAGATGTACATTTTATTGTACCGGATAATTACCCGATTATTTTGTGTATCGTGCAATATAATTTGCTCGAGCAGCGACCTTGATAACAATTGTTATAGCAGGAAGCAGATTTCCTTTATGTAGCCATTCCACGAATTCTAAGATAATGAATTATGTAAAGTACTGAAAATAACAATACATAGATTTTAAGTATCTTTAGAATGAAATCACGATGCGGCGCCCTGAGTGATTTCACTATAATAGAGGAACATATTACAGACTTGAGCAACTTATCTCTCGGATGTGTAGATCCTTTGCATCGAACGAATAAATTGTGCATATACTAATCTTGGAAATGGGTACCGGACTTGCGATTTGGATGAGGAAAACGCTGCAGTATAGTGTAACGACCCTTGAGTGGTACCACGAGTTTAAGATCATTATAGCGACACATGCACGAGTCCTGTCCGATGGATATGACTAAGCTGGTTTCATTTGATATTAATAATAATAATAATACTCATTAGTCCGTCGTGGTGAACTAACAGCAGCACCCTAAAACACATCATCTACATAAACATACATCAACACAGATAATACAACTTAAACAATACCTGACATAGTCTCATGATACATAATAGTAGTATGGTTGCGAAGCTTAGTGAATATTATAGCACAATAATAAGGACATATGTTAGAGAACTTAGTGAATAAATCTGGCGAATAGTATCCAAACCATATAATCATACTTATATAAGAACATATGTATAAACAATAATAAGGCTACTCGATGAAGAACTACCCCCAAATTACATAGTAACCTCTTGTTGACATCACTCTGAGATCGACATAACGCACTCACACATATATTTAAACCGCCAGCCAGCCGCGTAATCCGATATTCATTCGAATAAAACAACACAATAAATAATGGTTAGTCAATAAAATATATAACATCAAAACCTGTCATGCGTCCATCCATGACCACCGTCCACCGTCTAGCGCGTCTCGACACATATATATGCGTCACAATCCTCGACCGAAATACCCACACAAATATCCATGCTCATTACGAAACCTCGAAAACATCTACATTTACCCCACCAGTATGCATATCGCCTTAACCCTCACATTAGAGGCTACTTTTCAATGTATATATATCATTTCACCCAAAATCAACGCTAAAAGAATACACACACCAACCATAAAAATACCTGACGCGCGCTTGAAACCTGGCCAGCAACAATCATAGTATAATCATAACAACTACAGCAATCATAACATCAATCTCAATAACTTCGATATACGTTTCAATGTAACCATAGCGACAAAACACACATGTCAAATATATAACCATAATATATGAAGGTTCCCATTCGTAGAGATTTGTACTGCTTTCGAGCAAAAGCAACTAAAATATCTCTAGGTAGTCCGCGTCTTTGAGTCGGGCTCAACTCCTATCCAAAGCAATTATATACGTTATTTACTTTCCATTTAATAAGCTTCCCCTTTATATATTAAATCCTAAATAAATATCAAATATAATCCATGATCCGGTATAATGATCTGGTTCAAAATGTCTTAGTAAAATGGTCAAAACAAAGCGCCGAAATGTTTATAGCATAAAAATATAATTTTCTCTATTTAAATCCCGATTATTATTATTCTAGATCTCATACTTCAAAATAAATATCAAATCAACTTTAAAATTTCCAAAATTTATATACTTTTCCATTTGTATATCATTTCTACCATTTAAGTTCCAAAATTATATAATATATACAAAACAACTTCAAAATCAAAACCTTCTTAGATAGGTCAACTCCATATGACAACACTTACTTAAAAACATAATTTTATAATTTTTGGAACATAGTTACTATTTATTTCCTATTTCTTATATAAAATCTGAGATTAAATAGGAACAAAATCAAACTCATACATAATATAGCTATCTCTTGTAGTATAATCTAAAATATTCCAATATATGCGTCATAATAAAATATGGTTCTAAATCTACGTAAACTACACATAAAGATTCCGTCTTTTAATATAGTATTTATTTTGTCCCTAAGTTTCAAATTATAAAAAAACATAACATATCATCTAGATGTTAAGACATGAAAGAGAGGAAGCTTAAGAGTTGTATCATATACCTTAGATGCTTAGATGATTGTAGGAATCACTTAGAGCTTGAAATTGTTTGAGAATTTCATAAGACAAAGAAGGAAAAAAAATTGGTGATGGAGATGATGATGATGCTCGGCCAAATGGAAGAAAAGGATAAGGATCACAAGATTTTTATGTGGTGATGGTTATCTTAATAGAGTAGGTTTTAGGTCCACTTTTTGTCATTAAATTTAATGGCTTGAGCTAAATATATTATTATCCGTGTAACAATACTACTCATTTAATACTCGTCTTGGTATATCTATTTTACTCGAGAAATATTTATACTATCTTAAGTCTACCATTAAAGCGTCTTATTACTTGAGTTATTTCAATCTACCCACCTAATAAAAATTTTGTCCTAAAAATTTACTACTTTATTTACTCGTCTCGTTTATGGCTTGACCGCTAACTGCTTGTATCACATAAGTTATATCACGTTGCCCAATTATAAGTTTTCTCAACCTCAAAAATAAATTACATGGTAACACATATCATAGCACAAATTTTAACAACTAACCATCTATTTCAAAAAGATGCGGATAGCGATTTCTAACATCCTCTGCCATTTCCCACGTGAAACATAAAGCTAGTTGGTTTCGCCCATGACACGCTTCACTGAACCGGTAGCGAATGCGTTAATTAATAAATTAAAATATGAGATTGTTACATTTATTTACGTAAAATTTGGAAACCCACTAAATATTTTTATGCGTTAATGTTAAAGTTCGGAAGTTGGTTGTCGAGATAGAACAAAGCGAGAGGTATCGATCTAATAAAATATTCGGGTTTTACGATTGGGCTATTAGGCCCAGCAATTTCTTAACTATCCAATATGCGAAACCCCCAAAACCCATTTCCGCTTTCCCTCACTCTACGCGTACAAGCAGAGAGAAAACTCTAAAAAATCGATTCTTAACTTCCTCTCCATTTCTCCTTGTCTACCAATCTTTGGACCTCAAATTTTTGGAGAGCTTCCCCTCATCGTCCTCTACGTTTCAAGGTAAAAAAGGTCCGATCTTGTTGAATATTTTGGGAGATCGCCCGAGTTGACTTTTTCGTTGACTTTTTGTATTTTGAATTTTATTGCTCCAATTGATTCTTGGGTTGTAAATTAGTTATTCTTGAGTTGAAATATCGTGTTTGATGTGGAATTTCGGACGTTTTAAGGCCATTGACTTTTTGAAATTTTGGGTTGACTTCGGTTTGGGTGATATTATGGAATATAATCCCTAGGCTTAGAATTATAATAGGAGTTGATAATAGTCGAGATTTGGGGGTAGAAAGTATTTATTATAGTTGAAGTTGAATTTCGAGTGATTGTGGGTTGACTTTCTCTAAAATGTGTGATAGTATAAATATGTTGGACCGTTATTGTGATTGTTTTGAGATTATGAGTTATAAGTGTTGGAAAGAAAATAGGTGAAATTAATTTTAGTAGATTTTGGTAGATGCAGCGGACTTTGGGATTGGAGGTTGATAGTAATGGTTTAATTAATTGGAAAAAAAAGTTGAAATTGGGTTGATTAGGGGAAATTGATTGGGAATGTTAGTAATTTGAATAAAGTATAGTACGATTATAGGATTTAGTGCAGGTAGTGGTCGTCATCGCGGTTGTTATTGAAACATAATTAGCAATCTATACATAAGAGTTGTAATTTGTAACTAAAATGGGTTGAAAAGTCGAGAATTAAATTAGGATGAGGGGTTGGAAATTGTTACGGGTAGTAATTATGTTTCGGATGTGCATTCGGACTCGGAATGGCGGGAGCGACTTGAGGATCGATTGACTGCTTGGGCGCTAGTGGTACTAGCCAAGGTGGGGATTTATCACTCGTTTGTTACCTTATTTATGTTTGAGTGAAGTATATGGTAATTGATTTTTACTGTGTATAAACTTATCTGTGGGTTTAATGGTGAAATTGTGAAATGTTGACTGGTATGGTGGTTGTGTTAGATGCATTATGGTATGTTTGTTTTGTGGTATTCATGTTTGAGTACATGTATGTTTGAGTGTAGGTCCTTTGAGTATGTATATGTTTGGGTGTATTCAAGTTTGAGTATATTTGTGTTATGGACGTATCTGTGAGTATATTTTTGTGAGTATAGGTTCTATATGAAATTGTTGTATCGTGTATATTATGAATGCTACATTGAGATTATTGTGTGATGGTTGTGTGTTGGTATTGTATGTGCGGGTGTGAATTGTTCAGTGAGAATATTTGGGATGATGTGGGTGTTCGAAGGGGTGGGCACCGGAAAAAGGATATGGCCGATGTTGGGTGTTCGAAGGGGTGAGCTTTGCGGGAAAAAGGATATGTTGTTGTTGGGTGTTCGAAGGAGTGAGCTTTTTGCCGGTAAAGGATGAAATGTGATATATGATGTTAGTGTGTTTCCTTATCGTAAGTTATTTTTATTGTTGTTGTAGTATGAGCGTCGGGTTGTCGATTTTCTTTGTTTTTACTGGTTTGATTATGTGATATGAGATGCAGGGTATGACATGTGAGTGAGCGTAAAATTTGAGATGTCTTCTATAATGTGTGTGTTTGTGTTAATGATGGTTATTTTACATTGTAATTTGCCTTGGATAATTGGTATATTTCCGTATTGTATATATAAATATATCTATCTATCTTATCGCTATGTATATATATATCATTTATTGTGTACCTCATTCGGATGTGGGTAAGTTACCATTAAGTTGATTCGTTTCCGCTAAGGTATAGAACTGCCGCCCTTGATTGGCCGGTGCCTTTGTAGTCGAGGATTCGTAGATTGTCCAGATTGATTTACCTAGGTGAGGGACAAGTGGCTAGGATCCTCGGCAGTTCTCTCTTTTATTATTTTGATGTACTCAGTTTTTACTTTTTATTTTGGGATGTTGAAATTGTAAACTATTTTGTGGAATATTTTATGACTTGGTTTTATGGAGTTTTATGCTTTGGATTGTGATAGGCTAATGCCACGATGGTTAAACTCGGTAGTACAACATTTGAGATTTCGAACTATTTTATATTTATCAGGTGCTCGGGTTTTATGGGTTATTAAGCAGGGGGATTTTTCGTGTGACCATCATTGGTGACTCGGATATGCAGGTTGATAGCGACTCCAACCTCGGGCGTCGACTCGAGGCGGAGTAGATTACACACACTAAAACCCACGACTTTTCATTTACTTAACACTTTTCCTTCGATCAATTTTCACCAGTTTCTCTTAAATCGTAAGATCACTCCCAGCTGTTGGTTGTGACTCACAGGATATGGGATTCATCTGGAATATACTTCACCAGAAGCAACGACACGTGAAACGCATTTTTACGAATTCTCTTCAGTGCAGGGGCAAAGCTCAATTGATAAGCCACATGACAACTCTATCTTCAAAAATCTCATGCGGACTGATATGCTCGTGGAATTGAGCTTCCGCTTTCTTCCTAAATATCAGCGCACCTACTGGGGATATCCTCGAGAATGCTATCACCAATTTCAAACATTAAATCTACTTTCGTGACGATGCGCAAACATCGTTTGTCTATCTCACCGCCACTTTCCGTGTTGTTGTATCAACTTTATTCTTGGAGCACTTTTCCTGACAAGACCATATATTTTTCTATCTCCTCTTACATTCGACAAACTTAGCAGGTCCACCATTTCTTGCCGTCTGAGGCCTCAGGTGTGCCATACCGATATTTGGCATAGAAGCTATTATTATATGCAAACTCCATCTTAGGAAACTCATCATCCCGATTCTTAAGAAGTTGACACATGAAGCCCATGACATATCCTCCCGATATTTGGAATTGTTTCTCTCGAATGTGGATGAAATGACGTCACTAAATTAATCGCCCCGACCCATTGACTTCTTGAAATCCTTTCCAAAATGCGGAGAATTGAATCTAGTATCTCGATCCGACACAATGAATCTGGCCTTTCCATCTGATAGCACAATTTGATCGGCATCTGACGCACCCATTGCTCGGAATGATGAGTGATTTAATTGGTAAGAAATGAGCCGACTTGAAACCCGATTACATCACTTGCTCCTTTAAAATACCGTCATTCTTTCTTAACGTTCTCGGGAGTCGAAAAAAAATCCATCGTGATAACCCAAGTCCACTGCGGAATAGGAAGGGGTTGCGGCGACCTGGCGGATATACGTGTTGATCTTGGCTTTGGTGGCGAGTCAAATATTTTATTACAAACTCGAAATTTATGCTTAAATCATAAATGGCAATCACATTTGCTCTTAGAATTTCTATACATCTTTGTACCACCGGGATGTATTATATGGGCATTATGAGCTTTGTCCACTTTAATTCATGAGTAAGCGCACGAATAATCTACATAGTAAGGGGCTCCGTCGTCTACTTGTGAAACTCATTCTTCCGTTGTTCGACACAACAATTATCTTTCCATAACTTCCTCATCTTTACATTTGCCACTTTCAAGTATCCGATCAAGAAGAACGGTCGAACTCTTATTTCGCCAACAGAGCCACAAAACCGACTCCTACTCAAAATTAAACACCAAGTTGCTTCATTTCATTCACTTGGCTCAGCACTTTCCGCATGACATAATCGTCACCTACCACATTTAGCCTTTCCGAGGATACTCAATGGAAACATCATAATCGCTATAAACTCCATCCACGCCCGATTGCCTCGATTTAAATCTCTTTGCGTGGCGAATTGCCCAGACTTCTTGTGGTTGGTAAAAATCTGACACGTCAAACCATACAAATAGTGCCTCCAAATATTAAGTGCAAACACAATTGCAGCTAGCTTCAAATCATGCGTCGGGTAATACTTCTCGCTGATTTTTCAATTGTCATGATCATGCTTCTCCTTTACCCGTATTGCGTTAATGCAGCATCGACACGATGAGAAGCATATCTGGCAACATAGCCATCTGTCACAGAGAGTCAACGATGTGGTCGCATTGTAGTTAGTTTTCCCTTTCAACTCATTGAAGCACCGTTCACGCTCCACCAAAAGCTCTGAACCAAATGGAACACACCATACATGATCGAGCAATTCGATAATTGTTCAGATATTAGAGAAATCATTGTAAATCTCGATATTATCAGCTAGACCAGAAAACTGCCCCGGTAACACTTGTGGGTCGTTTCCAGTTCATCACAGCTTCAACTTTCTGAGGATCAACACTTATCCCTACGAAATCCATGACCCGAAGCTGCGAGAACTTCCCCAACCAAAATTCACACTTAGAAAATTTAGCATACAATTCGTTTCTCCTCAAAGGTCTCGATATAATTCTCAAATTAAACCTCATGCTCTCGCTCACTACAAGAATATATATAAAAATCATCAATAAACACCACCACAAATTTATCCAAAATACAGATCGGAGCGCCCGATTCATAAAGGTCCATAAATATTTGCAGAATTAAATCGACCAGCAGCATCATAGCTTCGTAGTGCACATATCTTGTTCTAAATACCGACTTAGAGCGCATCATCCTCCTTAATCCTCAAGCGATGGTAACGACCTCAAATTAGAAATCTTAGAAAATACGAGGCATCCGCGATTGATCAAACGAGATCATCGATTAGGCAACGGATATCGATTCACTTAATTGTTGCTTTGTTATTTGCCTATAATCAATACGACCTATTAGATCCATCTTTCTTTTTGACAAATAATACGGGGCACCTCAGGTGAACTACTTGAGTCGAGCAGATCCACTTATCAACAATTCTTGCAATTGAGTCTTGACTCCTTGACTCTGTAGAACCGTTTCTATAAGGTGCCATAGAAATCGGAGTAGTACCGAGGAAGTAAATACATAGAAGAAACTCCACCTACCATGTAGGAGAAGTCACAGCAGCTCCTCCAAGAAACACATCAACATACTCTTTCACGATATGCACCTCTTAGTTAGAACTCCTCCTTTACTTTATTAGCCGACAACATGGGCAAGATAACCAACAGCATCCATTTACCGACATCTTATGAAGGCGACTAAAGTAGTAATGAGACAAGAGGAAATAATTTTTCTATCACATAGGAAAGATCTTGGTGCACCGAGGACTAGATATTCGATCTTCTTAAGATGACAATCTATCAATGCATGATGTCTCACACAACCAATCCGTCCCCAAAATAAGGACAAAATCATTCATCTCGAAAGGAGTAAATCTATCTACAGACAACGATTTCGATACCTAGGGACGGGTTTAAGTACCTTATCAATCTTAACAGACTTTCTACCGGCGTTAGGATTAAAAGTGGCATAGCAAGAATTTCTCGAGTTATCGGAATATGCTGGGAAAATTTCAGAGATATGAAAGAATGAGTTGCACCTGAATCAAACAAAACTTTTGCTTCCAACCCACATAAATTTAGAGTACCTATCACTACTCTAGGAGAATCACGAAGCTTCATATTTGGGTAACCACAAATACTGACCACGCCCCGACTCTGCACCATTCTCGCTAGTTCAATGATACTACCCATTTCGACTATTTCGGTTCATGCAGAAGCTTTCTCTGCAGACTGACCCCTCGTGACTTCCTTGATAACCTCCTGTCTAAATTTCTTGGCTGGAGTAAATGTGCTTAGTACTTCCATTGGACCACCCCTACAAAATCTTCACTACTATCTATTGATGTTCCCTACTAACAACATCAACCTTGTGTGTGAAATAAACGATAATAGAAGCTAGTATATATACCAAAGTATGCTAATTTTTATCCCATTTAGTATAGAGAAATACAAGTCATACATCCACTCTTACTCGGATATTTATGCTGAAGCGGTCCACTTCTATGATCTTGGACCCCAAGTGGCCAGATTCTCCTCTCCAATGACAACACACTTCATTTAATAGTCTCGATACCCGGCCAACGGGTGACATATGAGAACGAGTTCATCTACATCTAATAAGCATTAGCTAACTCCTCCCCGTTGGCGTACTGTCGAGAAGGTACTGACAGTGGTACTCTCGAGACATCCTTGAGCTGCATGATGTTCCACCGAAAACCTTGAAGCTCTTGGGTATTTGCCCTTTGAAAGTGAACAAGAAGTGTCGATCTCCGACTCCTCACGGCTCACAATTTGCACACTCCTTTGTTTCAACACCACAACAAAGCCCGAACCAAAAATGTCCTACCTTGAAAAACATACAAAGTGCCATGTTTCATACCTTTTAGAATCACATCTGAACCCCTATAGATAGTCAACCCACCCACCTTCTCCCTAAGCGGAACCCCTTAACTTTGCTCAAAAAACTCAAAGATAACGGGTTAAGTCGTCATGTAGAGGCACATGCAACCTTGTTGATGTGCAAAATCTACCGTCCACGTGTCGCTTATCCGGGCAGGCCAATTAGCCGCCTGTAGAGACCCATTGGCCATCAATGATCATTCAAGCTGCTTATACGTTGAGAATACTTGCCCTTAGGACACACATGAAATGAAGCTCTAGAATCTAGAACCTGTATTGATTATGGAAATGTATGAGCATCGACAACTAAGACCACGTCCTCTTGAAATGCATACAGCGATAGCTATAGTATTACTGAGGAGCCTTTTCCTAATACATCCCCCTCCTCTTCGGACAATCCATTTCCAATGTCCCAATCTACAATAATTGCATCTATCTATTTGCCTTGACCTCCCGACCTTACGGAGAACTTACCGCTTTGAATTATCCGCGAACGACTAGTATTGCTTGGCTAATTGCATCGCATGAGGACGAACCCGAACATAGCTAATACGCAATTCCACATTGTGGAGAGGGGCCCTAAGTGCTTAAAGACAACGAATCTTTGTAATTTGTCATAGAACTCCCTAAATTTCATTATGACATAGGTAAGCAGGCTAATATCAAGGCGGGATCCACCTGCGTCCTCGATCCTTATGTGCCGTATGCCAAATCCAAGTAGTAGTATAGTATTAAAGGCGATCTATATGGTTCTTAAGAGATGAACCTTCTGCATTCTTACCCAAATAGACGTTCCTTGATAATACCTTATTGTTGGTATTCTTCATATAGAGACTCTTTAGCAGGCAACCCGGCTGACCGTATCGCTACGCAACCTCTATGATAACCTAAATCATCGAAGCAGAATGAATGTCATTGTGCCTTACTCCTCTAAACTAGCCATGTTACATGGGTGCTTGGTCTTTGGTGGATTTTTTCAATAAAAGGCACCCATAGTCTCTCTCGTATCGGTAAGCGCCGCGTGGCGGTTGCCGGTGGCCCATTTCTCCCGTTAACTTTTCAATTTTGTACTTTCGCGCCCGATGCTTTTAAACCTTAATCATTTGACGCTTTGATACGGTTTGTTATAATGTGAGCGAATTTCTTTATAATAGGCAGTGGTAATTCTACTTTAAAGAAATTATGTGAAATGCGAAAATAAGAGAGGGTAAGATTTTAACGTGGTATCACAATAATGTGTTAGGACTAATCCCTGACGATTGCCCGCAGAACAAATTTCACAATAATGGAGGAGGAACATATTACGGACTTGAGCCAACAGCTCACCGAGATGTGGCAGATCACTACACACCAGGGCAGAATAAATTATTACCTAAACTATTCTTAGAATATAATTACCCAGACGTACTACTACCGGATAGGCCCAATATGCTGCGAAGTATAGAATAACTGAAGCTATGCAAGCGTACTTGTGTAACTAACAACTCTTGAAAATACAACTCGGCCTACACTATTTAGAAGAATAGAATAACAAGGCGTAAAGTTATTGAGGGAACCACAACTCTATTGATAGGCTACTAATCAGATTTTTGGATTGAGGACTCAAATGGAGTATGTAGAATATTTATAAGGCAAATGCTGATCATCAAAATCATCCAAAACCTGGCTAACAAGTTTTCTTAGTCACCAAGTATCTTGGTATGCTTGGCCTCAAGTAACCTTGACTTCTTGGTCAACGGGTAACACTTGATTCATGGCGTAATCCGATAGTAACCATGCGATAGGGATTGAATTTTCAATGGGAGTGTATGTATAATGGATAATAACTAGTTACCAACCGTTTTGTTCATTAAATGTGTTTAGGCTATGAATGTCGTGGGTTTTAACAAGTCGGGTAACATATAAAAGCTATTAACTTTACTCTTTGTACTTTTGATTATATCTACTATCGGAAATAATATTATGTATTTCTTCGAACTCGACTTGTTTATACACAAATCCTTTGGAGCAATAGATATATCCTTACTAGGAAAGAAATAGATACCGAAATAAAGCAGGTAATATGTATCATACATCAATTGATCTAAACTGCAAGTCTTTTTTGGAAAATACAACCGTTTACGGTTCTGCTTGATACTTTCTGCATTAATTTGCGATTCAAATATTATTGAAAAAGTGTAATCTTTCCCTCTTACTAACTAGTTGTTCGTACAAATGTTAATCACACTTTCGTACTTACTCGTGTAACACGAAATAGAGTAGAATACGATTGAAGTAAATAACACAAAGGATGGTAACCCCGGTTCGGTCTGATGTGCACTTAGTGCGAGGCGAAGTGATGAGAAGGATTCCAACAGATTCGAGTACAAATAAGAACTTATAAGAATGCTTCCCATTCTTCTCGCCTGTTCTACTCCTATCACGGTAGGCAAGTTGGAAGCCACGGCTTGAAGACATCATTAACCCCGTCGCTATTTCTTATCGATGCGTGACAACTATGCCTAGTAAGAAATAACAAAGAGAATTTATTATTAGCAGTGTTAACACTTGATGGTATAATTCACAAAGTTTTATATTTTAACTCCATACATTGACCTATAAGAAGCAAAGAATAAACTCGAAAGTGTTTTCGGCTAGAACAATATAGAATAATATAAGCCCGTATTTACGGTAGTCGATTAGGTATGCATGGTATCTTATATAGTTGTAGGCACGTCAGAGGATTTATGGTAATAATTCTCATAAACAAAACCTTCCATCTTGAAAATAATAAAAGCACATGATTTTCTTCCCCGGCAAGCCGTGTGAGAATCTTAACTGCGGGGTTCAAGAACTTCCTTTTAATTTATATATTTAAGCGTATGCTCCAAAGATCTTAACGTAAAAGGAAATAAAAGCTCTTCCAAAATATCTCCATACGTTCTCGGTACATTGCGACCAAGCTGCTAAAGGCAGTTGGTGACTTCGTGAAATACTTGACCCGATCTCCATTAACGAACTCCCGTTTGGGTAAGTTTTCACGACAAATATCTTGCCAGAACTTTCCTTGCACGACATAGTATAGCGTATATAACCGCAAGTATAGCAAGATATAAAACCTACAAATAAAGCCGGGATGGGCGAGAACACAAACATAAACCAAATGTTAGTACAAGTGTTAAAGATAGATGGTTAACGAGGTTCCAAATTAAAAAGTAGCTAATAGTAGGTAACGCTTTTCCAAGAATCATAAAACACATAAAAACTCACCATAGGGTTCTTCGTATGGACATATCCCATATTTGTCCCAAAAACAGCCAAAGCATAAAACATCAAATAACATGGCACCTGAAACCATATGAGAGATCATTCTACGGGAGGCACCATCGCCATTATCGGCTGGAGTTGGATCAGCGGCTAGATCGTCCTCTAGTCGAACTCTGGAGACGTTCCTCTGACATAGATTTTTGGCTAAGCTAGACCGGATCACACCATCTAAGTGCTTGAGTTCATCCTGAGAACCATTAGTCTCTTATTTACACGACCCAGCTTCGGGTTTGATCCCACTCTTAAGGGAATATAAATGACTTGTGTTCCTACTGACAACTTGGGGTGATAGTGATAAACCTTGGAGAGTAGCTTCTTCATCCCGCGTCGATGGGATGTCGGGGTTGATGAGCCTCAATGATGTTGCATAAACTTGGACTTGGATCACCTTGATAGGTTTAAGGAAAAAATTGGATTGGGTATGTTCTTACTTCCAGATGAATTGTGTGGGCAGGCCCCGTTGCCTATCATATATGACACTCGGCGGAGTTTTAGACACACTTATAGTGTGTAGTAGGAACAATTAACAACCCCTAGTTTATGCGATTACGTCATCTTGGCATTTAAGTTTGGATGAGGGTATGCATCTCACTTTATCACGGCCCAGTGTCAGCCAGTACCCCCGGTTAACAATTTGGCTATCTCAGCTGCAATTTACCCCATTTTCATCTGTTGCTCACCCATAATATACATTATTAATACTAGGAAAGGAATTGACAGTGCGGTTTGAAGTGTTACCTTTTGGAAGTGGACAACTTTCGGGCTCATCAATATCATACGTGATATTGCGGATGATAACCTTACTAGCTTGAAAACTAAGGACCAACTCATTCGGCGGTTGGTATAACTCCTCATCCTCCGAGAATACCCATAATGTCATTATTTTTCTTGAGTACTTTCAGACGAGCATCCTTTCGGTAATCGCCTGCTGAACCGCAATCTCGGCATACCATAGCACGAGTCGGGCAACATTTTCGGTGGAAATAGGCGCAATAATGCCCAGGAATCCTCTTCCTTCCAACTTGGACTGTTCTCGTATATCTTGAGTTTTTCCATTTGCCTTCCTCCCTGCTTGATGATTATAGCGTGACGTCTTCCTACCATTGAACCTGGTCCTGACGCACTAAGCATTATCTCCTTGTTGTTCTTGTTCAAGCCATTCGTTAGAAACGGTTAGTTGTCCAACGGTGGAACCTTCTCCTTGGCAACTTCACGCACATCATCCTCTGACTTTCTCACTTTGCCCTTTACAGCTTTTTGTCTGCGCCTCACAGCTCTTTAGCGTACGTTCTAGCTACATGGTAGCTTTTTCTTAGGCTCAAACCTTCACCACCATCACCCACCTTTCTTGTGCTTCCTTTTCTTTGACTTAACTTCTTTTCGACCGGCATTCTCCAAGAATCTACAACTTCTTGATATTGAGGTATCGGCCTGCATACTCAACCGATTAGCTCTGCAGCACTACTTCCGGCAGACCAGCTGACTTAGCGCAGTATTAGGAATACTTGGTGTCACATCCTCTCCCAATAGTCACACCATCATTGCCATCGGTACTTAGTACATTCATTGATTCGTACTTTCGTCAACTTCCGTAGCGTGTCATGACACTTGGAGTAGCTGATACCGCCCAGTTACCAGCTTGGTTTGTTTACGACACCGATCCGCAGTGTCACGGCGCTTGACACATTCACACCTCCCTCTTGAGTTGTGCTGACCATACAAACATCTTCCAATATTGATAGAAATATTAGGTATGCCGGTAGGCTTAGTTACCGTCAACTTGACGTCGATTTGTTCGACAAATTTGTAGTATTTTCAACATTAGCACATGAAGGAAGTCTTGACACTTCCTTCAATAATTGGAGCCATAGTTTCTCCAACAACATTCTCCTTAATTAGAATTTTAGAATTTGACTTATCCCCTCGACATCATCATCGTGCTCTAATTTCTAAGTTTAGGGTTATCGGGATTCTTGGGCGTTAGTGTAATCGACCCGTGTAAATAGAAGTTGTGTTCGGGTTGTGCTTGTTGTACCTCTTAGGTAACTTCATGAAAAGATGAGTAAACTCCCTAATTGGCATGGGATGGAACACCGATTAAATCATCTCCTTTGGTTGAAGTAGGAGCCCAGCCGACCGCTTTGCCACTTACCCGTTTTAATTTTCTTTTGGTTTTTCAACTTACGGGCTTTTTCAGCACCATAACTTGTGGTTTCCACCACCTACATGCATCATCCTTCAGGACTCCTCCACCTTTTTCTTACGCCGTTGCTTTTGCAGAAGTTTTAATGCCTCCTGGGTTCTCACCGCTTGGATTTCCCGAGTTTGGGTTTTGTGAGTTTAGGGAGTGAGAAGAGTTAGGGTATTGATTTGGATAGAATGAATGATTTGGAAGAAAATTTTTTGAAAGAGTAATTGTCTTGATTAGAATTATGAGCGGTAAGTAGGAAAGTTTAAGGAAAGTGGGCGGTTGAGACAAAGAGTTTAACGTATTTATTGAACCGCAGTTGACATTAACTCGGGGGTTAACTCCTACTTCAAAAATTCCCTCCAAAATTAATTTTCCAAAATTCTAACCAATACACACATACCATACGGTATAACGACTTTCTACCCGATCTTCTAAGAACACTTGTTCTCCATCCACTAGGTGTAGCACATGGTTCAGCTTTCGCTCGGCCTTGGTGCTCTGACCCTTCTCTACGGATTTTATTTATCAATAACACGTAATCAAGCGATGATCTCGAGGATTCAAATTAAGATGCATCTAAGTTTGTAAATATATCGACAAGTTGCTTATCGGTACTCACACGCTCCAAAGTAATCATCTTTCTTTAACAAGTTCCTGACAAGTGATATACGATGTTAATATGCTTTGTCTAGCGTATTTACTTTGATTTTTGAATGTATGTTAATGGCACTCGTATTTGTCCACCAATAGGAATTCATGGCATCTTGCACGACATTGTACTCTTCAATGCTTCATCCACAAGAAATGTTATTACAAGCTGCTACCCGGTGGTATGTGATACCCTTTATTGTAGATAGAGATTGGATTATTTTTTGGTGAACCATGACAAGATTTATTTCAACAAAGAAACATCCACCGTATGTTGCCTTTTCTTTACATCTTCTCATTTCCGGTCAATCGGCGTTCCAAATCCCACAAGAGTACTATTTGTGTCAAAAGTATAAAGAAGACCATACTCCACAGTTCCATTCACATATTTGATAATCCTCTTTACTTGGTTCAAATGACTCTCCTTCGGATCTGCTTGGAATCTTGCACATACACCAACTGAGTATGCGTCTCATGGCCTACTGATGAGATAGAAGACTTCCTATCATGCTCTTGTAGTTATTGATGTCAACGAGCGCCGCCAACATCTTTCTGACCTTGACATGCGTAGCAATTTGGACTCCTTTTTAAATTCAAATTTACAAGACCAAACTTAATACCACTAGGTTCTTAGCATATTTAGATTGAGAGATGAATATGATGTTCTTCATTTGCTTGACTTGAAATTCCAGAAAGTAGATGAACTCACCAACCATACTCATCTCAAATTCTAACTTGATACATTAGACAAGCTGTTGTAGTAAGCGAAAAGGGTGGATGAACACGGTGAACCCAACTCCTCTCAAGTCTATCCGGCGCCCAATTGACCTTACAATGTGGCACCTCAACCACGACTGACTCTCATTTTCTTTGGATCAATTATACAAATGTAGAGATCTTGATAAACCTAAACCCAATATTGGGTAGATGCAGTCTTGATGCTACTAGGGATGAGTCCCCGTGCGCAATTCCCAGCGGGGGGATGATATTGGAAAAAACAATTAATCGAATTTTTTTAAGGGAAGATTTGGTGACTCTTGTGATGAAGGCTGCTAATGGTCGAATGCTCGAGTGCATTGATGCTCGAAGTCTTCTTGATTACGTGGGTAAGGCTGGCCTATAATTTTCTAAAATATTGTGGATGTTCTTTGCTATTGTTAGTAACTTTGAAGAGGGTGATGTAAGCTGAATGTATCACGTTTTATTGACACCACGAGCGATCACTACCCGGAGGCCGCGAGTGTTGAAGACTTGGCGGAGATTGTTTTCAGTGTCAGGACAACTGGCGTGGAGGATGTTTAGGATTTGGGTATTGTGGACGTGCCAAATTATTGGCACTACTTGGTTTGGGCGGTAGGCTTCAAGCGTGATGTTGTGACACCAAGTGTTGTTGACTGCAGTGGCGTCTTGATGATCTTCTAGAAGGAAGAACCAACTATTGGTGAAAGTGTTGATGACACCCTAAATTCTAGTCGAGGAGAGAAAAAGTCTAAGAAAATAAAAAGAAACAAGACTAGTGCAGTGAACATTCGAGCCTAAAATGAAGCTGAGAGCAAGGAAGAGCGAGTTGTCAAGAGAAATTTAGGAGGTAGAAAGAAGTCGAGAAAGGCTCTTGAAAGGTGCAAAAGAAAGGTTGTAGATAATGATGTGTAGGAAGTGGTTGAGGAGCAAAACTCTTTGAGGAGCAAGTGTTTGTCGATGTTAGACCAAGCGGCTGACATTAGAATCAGTGATGAATAACAAGGAGACAATAATAAAGTTTGAGGCGGGGATGAAGAATATTCTTTAATTGTGATAGTAGAAGGAGGAGGAGGCAAAAGCTGGTAGGCGAATGAAGAGCAGGAATTTAAGTGGAACAAGGGAGTGTCAATCATGTTGTTGTTATAAACTAAAATGTGGCCACAGGAGGAGGCAATGAAAAGGGACTGTGGCGATCGGAGGATTCAGTGCGGAGATGTGGGAGATTACCAAAGAAGAATGAGCGACATTATCGACATTCAGAGATGTAGGAATCGCCTACGCTATTGAAGCAGGTTGGTCCATTATCCCAGTGAGGCAGGGGAGTTCATTTAGAACATGACGGAGGACATTGATGACTGGTAATTTTAACTTCAGTGACTTCTAATTTTACTTTTGACTTTTCACCAGAAGTATTATCAATAGTTATTTGCAAGAGCCAGCTGGTGGGTGGCCCCGGATGTAATCTGCCAAATGTTGGAGATTGTCAAAGTGTTCACTAAGGGTGTCATAGGCCGATTGGCCTCTGAGGGGAAAATCCTGCAGACTTGAGTGTTAAGTATGATGTAAGTCACAGGGTAGGGAGGTGGTCAATTGGAGTTCCTACTAAGCTTATACTACCCAGTGTCTCGGAGATAATAGCATTGATGCTACATGAAAAGCTCTGAAACACTTTAACTTAGAGCGGTTGTTTTTATGAGTGAGTACAACAATTTCCCGATGCATCTTTGTCCTGCGACCAATGCTTATCCGAGTATGTTGTGTAGTATCATGGAAAGGCTTAGAAAGCGGATGTCTTTATGACTAGAGATAGTAAGCTCCGTTCCACAGCTTTATCACAATTAATGCAGAAGGCCTCTGGGGTAGACTTGTGCAGCATCCCTCTTAAGCCATGTGAAAAAGGTGGGTTTTAGTGTTGGTCGGGATGAGACAACCACAATTTAAATCGGATAAGAGATCCGATACTTAGAATTGGCGATTCGATTCGAGCATAGCAAGAAAATGTCGGAGTTAGGTGAGGCTTAGGAGTATGACGGGGGAGGTTAACCTAGAGGTGGATCCGGATGTTGACCCGGTACTGGCGGCCGGTGAGGTAGATGCACCACAGAGCCGATGGACTGCGTGGTTGTGTGCCATTTTACACTTTGTTATGCTTTGGTTGTGTTTTTGAGGAGAGGAAATAAGATGAGATAGTACGGATTGGAGAACCACATGGTGGAGTTTATATATGTGTTTATTTTTTATGTCACGGGTGTTAGGTAGTATTAGCTTTAGGTTTTATTTTGGCACTGTTTTGACATATTTCCTTAACGGTTGTTATGACATTTAGTTTATGTTGCCCATGTTTTATGTCCATCTTGTATCTATGATTTGCGTTTATTGATGCCGTCTTGTGGCGTCTGGGTTCTCGAAGTTATCCAAAGGGGAAGTTTGTTAGTGCATGAAGATTGGCAAGTATTGCTTGATAATAAATTTCAAGCATTAATAGCGAGATGGTCTTATTGACATATAGAGGAGGCTGTGATATCTTGCGAATATTTTTTCCTTTTATGAAGAGAATCTTTCATGAATATGCTATAAGATATTATTGCGATAATAAAAAGAAATTCTTGACCGACAAGTAAGAGATTCACATGATTATTTTATAAAGGCAAAGAAGCAATACGTAACTGG
>JADFUC010001902.1:0-29380 GCA_019722365.1 Lithospermum erythrorhizon
CTGGTATTTGTATTCACTCACCTTAATAGTGACTCCTTTTCACTGGCGAGCGGGCTGCTTTTATGCCTAGGTCTCTCAGAGCGATCGCTGAGGTGGCCGAGCAGCCCATAAGAACACTCAATGGACCAAGGCGTAAACCTTGAAAATTCACGCAACTTGCTCATAACAAAATTAAAACAACGCAACTAAAATCGAATAAATATATAATAACGACTACTAAACATATATAATAATGAATTCATACACGTATAACACGAGTACTTACAATACGTGAGCGGATATTAGCAACTTTCACCTCCCGAATCCTCCGTGATAATCCCTCAAAGACCTCAAGTGAAACGCCTCTAGCTAGTGCACACCAAGAGCGGTTGAATAATGCGATTGACT
This sequence comes from Lithospermum erythrorhizon, assembly GCA_019722365.1. Classification (NCBI taxonomy): domain Eukaryota; kingdom Viridiplantae; phylum Streptophyta; class Magnoliopsida; order Boraginales; family Boraginaceae; genus Lithospermum; species Lithospermum erythrorhizon. The sequence continues at coordinate 388 of JADFUC010001902.1, forward strand.
TCATAGATCATAAGCAATTGACAAGAATTTGAGTCAAAATTTGACTCAAAACCAAAGTGGGAGAGGCGAGGGCGGTCAAATGTTTTTTGGGGGTAGGATGAAATCTAAATGCTTAAGTGTTAAAACAGGCATGAGAATAACAACCTTGGCTCTAATGGACGGGGTTAAATGTAGAATTTTTTAGTACTCCGTAGTTAATAAGATGCATTTGAGTAGTGAAATGATGAAGTTTTCTTGAGGTTTTGTGGTGTTTTTCCGATTGATGATAAATTCGTTGTTTTAGGGTAGCGGGGCTTGGGGAAGGCGACGGGGAAGCTGGTTAATTTTAGTGTTTTATTTTATTTTAAAAAATGTCAATGACAAAGTATCCTTAATAAAAAATCATGTGTTTCTCAAGTAACAAATTTAATGGTGCGTTGATAGAACGGGTGATCGACTAGAACATTTCAAAAGTAGGCGATCGACAAGGGGATATTTTGAAATATGAGGATCGACCGGAAACATTCAGGAATATAGGTGATCGCCTCCCATCAACCCTTTATTTAAATATACAACAATAATCATAAACAACTAGCGTGAGCTAACGAGCTCATGTCACTAAGCTCGGCTCCAGATAGACCGAGCTTCAAGCCCTCGACTTCCCGAAGGCCTGAGCCACTGACAAACTCGGCTCATTAACAACCTAATCTAGATAACAAAAACAACATAGCAAAATCTATTTCTTTACAAGATATTTTAGTTAGATTAATGAAGAATGAAAATCATTTCAAATATAGTCAATGAAAAATTAACAGAAGGAATTTAAGTAACACTCACAAAATATTAAGAATGTTGTGTTTGAAATGAGCTTTTGGGCAGAAAAGATGAAAATGCATCATTACATTTCAAAACCTTTTTTATAGCTTAAACCCTCCTAAATTCTACTTTTCAAAAAGATTTATACCCAAATAACAGTATCAATAAATCAAGGAGTACATCGGATACTTAAATAATGTTTAAATAACACTTGTCACACATTTAATTTCACCGTCTTCCATCTATTAGTCTTCAATCAGGAGTTGGAGTTTGGTATGGAGTATAATGGCTGGATATCTATATCTACTTAGACTCAAGAACACAAAAGGCTGTCTATAATAAACAAGTGAAAAAAGTGAGCATAATAGTCGAATTAAAAAGGATGATTAATTTTTTTAAAATTGTCAATCAATAAGCTGGCAGCCCACGCAGGACAAGGCGTTGAGCGGGCGATGCCGGAGAGATAATGGGGCCACGGTCGTGGTTTTCGACGGCTTCTGGCTCGATTTTCCATTTTTTATCCCATTTGAATTATTTCATCAATTATTTGATATCAAATTAATTTTTTTTAATTTTTTACCAAAAATTTATCATTTTTTTCTATAAATAGAATTCACCTCATTCAAATCGATCTTATCCGCTAAGCATAACCGAATTTAATTCGGTACTAAATCCGTTGATCTCAACAAAGACGATCAAATCGATCTATCCTCAAGCAAATATTAACCGAATTTAATTCGGTATTCAAACTGCTGATCTCAACCGCACGATCAAATCGTATCTTATCCGTTAAGTATGAATCGAATTTAATTGATATTCAAGGCCGCTGATCTCAACCGCATTCAAATCGATCTTATCCAAGTATTAACTGAATTTAATTCGTATTAAGTCCACGATCTCAACCGCACATTCAAATCAGATCTTATCCGTTAAATATTAAATGAATTTAATTCGGGTATTCAAATCCGTTGATCTCAACCGCACATTCAAATCAGATCTTATCCACAAATCGAGTATTATTTGTTAAAATTAACTGAATTTTTATTCGCTTTCAACCACGATCTCAACCGCATGCTCACCGATTGTATCCAAGGAATTAACTCCTCGAATTAATGAATTTAATTGGTGAGCCAACCACTGACCAACCGCACATCGAATGATTCATCCAATAAATTAACTCGAATTTGATTCTCGCTTCAAACTGGGCCGATTTCAACCACTCAACTTCTATAAATACGTATCCGTAAGTACTCTACGAATTCATCCAAAACTTCTACTAATATTTCTAGTCATATTCTTATTTTTTTTTTAAAAGGTCAAACGAATTCAATTTGATCCATTTGATTTTGCTTGATATCGAAGCTACAAAAGAACGTGAACTCGAGGAGAGGTACATCCTCAATCAATTTAGTGAGCTACGCCCAAAATTAAGACAATGCATTCAAGTAGTCAAAATATTTGAAAAGTAGATCACGCCAAGCAAAGAAACCAAAGCATCGATTGACGATCATCTAACGAACCAACATACGACAAAGCATTGCTTGGCCGACGATTTCGATTTAAAACATGTTTTTCTTCGAATCGTTGGGGACCTCTCAAATATTGGACAAGTACTTCACCCAAAAGAGTTGATGCTGTGAAAGAAGTATATCGCCATCACAACGTACTGGCCGTACCCACGCGAATGTTAAGATAATACGGTGTCTCGGGCCGACGCGGTGATGAATATATCAAATAGGAGGTACTACAAGATTGAGTGCTTACGTAGATTCTCAGAAAGGAATCATACAATCATGAGCAAGTGTACTGGCCCAAACGCAAGACGACCTCGTTACCGATAAGAAGGATGGTAGGTTCCTCTAATGACGGAGTATTGATTGCATGCATTTGGAATGGAAAATTGTCCTACAAAATGAGAAGTCAATTTACTAGAGGGATAAAGAACCACCACTGTTATTCTCAAGCAATAGCCTCATGATTTATGGATTCGGGCATGCATTTTTGACGTCTCGGCACATCGAATGATATAAACGCTCTGTGACAGTCACCGTTGTTTGATGATGTTGAACAAGGAAATACACCAAGAGTGAACTTCTTTGTGAATCAACGACCTTATGATATGGCGTACTATCTTGCCATTGATGGTATCTACCCTTCTTATCCAACTTTCGCAAATCAATTAGACTTCCTCAGAGCGAACTTATAAGTTGTTTGCAAATATCGAGGATGTCGTAAGGACATTTGGAATCTGGGCATTTGAGTGCTTCAAGCCTCGATTAAAATCATCTGCGAGCCACTAGATCGTTGAACATAAACGATTTGGCTACCATCACGAGATCATGTATCATATTACATAATATGATTGCTGAGGATGAACGAGATACGATGCTCAACATTGAACGATTATGATCACCGAGGCGTTAGTCCGCGCACTAAACTATTCTCGATCGAGGATAATTGTGATTAAGAAATCATGCTACATAGCATTTAATCAAGGATGCAAATGCATCACGAATTACGTAGGATCTACCAAGGCCATACGGGCAAGTTTGGAATGTTTCGTGATTAGCCATTTTTTTAAGAGTCTTATTATGTGTCTTATCAGCCATCAGAATGGATCGACATATCAGACGCGCGGTTATTTGTATTTCATTAGTCAGACTCGCGTGATTTCTTTATTTTACTACATCTGACCATTGTAACTTTTCGCTTTTAATAGTTATTATTTTCTCAATTCTTTGTTTCTTATTTTATAAAAATTAATTGTAATATAGATTAAAAATTATAAATAAATATTTATATAATTTTTTGTTTTAAAAATCAAAAATAATTTATTTACGGTTAATTATTCTTATTTAATTATAAATGATAATTTTATAATTATTTAATCATAAAATATAAATATAATTAAATAAAAATATTAAATAAAAGCGCGGGTAGTGTCAATTTTATTAAACAACCACGATCAGAATAGCTTTGCATAATTTTGAAGGCTGAATTTACATGTGGAAGAGAAAACGACAGTAATTAAATCGAAAAAGAGTACGGCTGGAAAGCTGTTAAGATTAGAGTAAATTTTATGTGCTATCCATACTTGGCGTTTTATTCAATATCCTCTTTCAATTTCCAACACTCCACATCATCTTCTCTCTTCCACATAATAATTCAACAACCATTCAACTTTTACACTCTACAATGGTTTTGTTTAATAAAATTCAACATCCTACCCCACCACTTTTATCTTATATTTTTATTTACGTATATTTTTTATTTGTATGACTAAATAATTATAACAATTATCGTTCATAATTAAATAAGAATAATTAACATTGAAATAAATTATTTTTCGATATTTTAAAAAATAAAAGTTATATAAAAACTATAATAGTCGAATTTTGAGTATTGAAATGACTATTATTAGGATTCATTTCACTAAAAAGATATTGAAATATAAAAAATAAGATTTTAGTAAATGATAATAGAATAATTATATTGAAAATGAATGATTTTCTTTATATCCAAACCAAATGAACTAAGTCTCTCTACAGAGGAAAAAAAAATTATGAATTTTGATATAAATTTTTATTAAAAAAAATTATTTTATTATCAAATAATCCATCTCAAAATAATTAGAATGTGATAGAAAATTCAAAGGGTCAATAGGAAATGAACACGCGAGCCCTTATCTCCCCTTATCTCTCATCTCCTAACATTCTGGCGCATTGTCTGTGTGTGAGAAGTAAGCACCTCACTCTTCTCCAGCAAGAAGTTGACACGTGGCTTCTTTCTCATCAATTCATGTTGAATATTTCTCATCCAATTTAATACACATCATTAATCTATTTTTTTCAACACCCATTTACAATGGTTTGAATTGTTGAATATTTTTTTTTACACCTCCATCAGATGTAGTCTAAGCGGTAAATGTCGAGAACTAAGCATGATTCATTAATTGACATGCCTAATAATGTCATTAATATCCATATAAAATAATTTCAATGTAAAAATGGTACACATTACTAAATGTACCATTCTAAGACGGTACAAGTGAAAATTCAAAAAAAGTATACCAAAATTATTTTATTCACTTATCAAAATGTGTACCTAAAATTATAAATAAGTCAGTACGTATTACTTAAAAGTTAAAATATGCTTATATAATTGACATTAATGATTTTTTATTGAGAAATGGTACATATTACCTAAAATGTACCAAAAGAAAAGAAAATATATCAAAAAATGGTATAATTTGTATTTTGATTATTAATGAACCATTAATGAACAAAGTTCTTTAATGAACCGTGAATCTCTTTCCACGTGAAAGGTCGATGCTCATATCTATCAGTTAGATATTTTTTTTTTTTTTAAATACAAGACTATATTTGTCTTTCAATTTGTTTCTCTCACCGATGTTTTAATCTTCACCTCTTATTCTCTCTTCATTTTAAGCCCAAACAACAATCATCATTATTCGATCGACCATGCAAAAGCAACAATCCGTATATAACTGTGAATATATTTGAAGCACTTCGGGTTCAACGACTCGCTATAATCTTCAGAATATGTCGAAGTACTGATCGCCAACGCATCCTCGCTTATTTTCTTTTTTGCTTCTTCTTAGCATTTTCCATTTGTATCAAACAAAATATCATAATTCTTTTAAACAATTCCCGAAAGTACCATTAAGCACATCTAATGATTTTACATATATCTTCACGAAACCATTAGCCTATAAGGAAGAGGTTTTCAACGGTTTGAGATTTAATTATAGTATAATTTCTAGTTCAAACCATTAAGCACATCTAATGGTTTTCACATATATCATCCTAAAATCATTAGCTTATATAAGAGGTTTTGAATGGTTTGAGATGTTTATATATTCATAATTTAGTTCAAACTATTAAGCACATTTAATGATTTTCACATATATATTCTTGAAACCATTAACCTATATAAGAGGTTTTGAATGGCTTGAGATGATTATATAGGCATAATTTAGTTCAAACCATTAAGCACATCTAATGGTTTTCACATATATCTTCCTGAAACCATTAGCCTATATAAGAGGTTTTGAATGGTTTGAGATGATTATATAGGCATAATTTAGTTCAAACCATTAAGCACATCTAATGGTTTTCACATATATCTTTCTAAAATCATTAGCCTATATAAGAGATTTTTGAATAGTTTGAAATGATTATATAGGCATAATTTAGTCCAAACTATTACATTTAATGGTTTTCACTTATATTTTCTCAAACCATTAGCCTATAAGAGGTTTTGAATTTGCTTCAGATGATTATATAGGCATAATTTAGTTCAAACCATTAAGCACATTTAATAGTTTTCACATATATCTTCCTGAAGTCATTAGACTATATAAGAGGTTTTAAATTATTTGAGATGATTATATAAGCATAATTTAGTTCAAACCATTAAGCACATTTAATGGTTTAAACCATTAGCCTATATAAGAGGTTTTGAATGGTTTGGGATAATTATATAGGCATAATTTAGTTCAAAATTAGCTACTAACACCATTAATTACTTCCTAAGATTTTTAATCATACTAAATTGTTAATAAATTAAACTGATTAACTACATCAAATAGTTTTACAATGTATTTTAATGAAAAAATTACTCAAACAATTAGGCATAACAATTTAGTTCAAAATTACATACTAACACTATTAATTACTTTCCAAGGTTTGATCATACAACACCATTACCTAAATAATTAGGCATAATTTAGTTCAAAATTACATATTAACATCATTAATTGGGACAAATCAAATATTTCAATAAACTGAAACTGGACAAACTAATAGGACAATTTAATGGGATGCATAAAAAAACAAATCTCACATTCAATTACAATTCAAACTGGACTAAATAAATGAAAAATTAATTTGGAACACATAACTAAAATAACTGAAACTGGATAAACTAATTGGACAATTAATTTGGGACACTAAATCAAATACTCCATATTCAATTACAACTGAAACTGGACTAATATCTAAAACTCATTGATTTTAATAATGTAAAATCAAACCATACAATTTTCATGGAATTAATATATAAGAACTCTTGTATAAGTATTCTACTTAATTGGAGACACAAATTGGCCACACTCACAAAATAAGTTGGAAGTATTAAAGTTGAGTGAAGATTTCGAAGAAAATTAAGTTTATTATGCGTTGGGTTGCGAGTTATGCACTAGACTGGATGGATTATTAATGAGTTAATTGTTAATGGACTGTTGATTATGTGATGGGCTGGATTTATAGTGCATAAATCATACTTATGCATTATAATCGGACCCAAAAAAGATAACTCGCCCATTGTTTTATTAATGCAAAACGTTCGATAAATCTTTCAAGGTGTTTGAGTTAATAATGTCAATAAAATCATCCAACTCCATTTTCCTTTTTTCATTTGTTATTGAAGTGGCACTTGACTAATTTGTCTTTTCTGTATCTTCCTGTTTGTAGGAAATAATTTGACAGAAATCTAAAGATCATAAAAATAAGAGGGAATGAATCATTAGGTCGGTGGGAGGGTATATAAGTCTTATTCAAATATCTAATATCATGTCCTCTTTTAAAGGGGTATAATTGGCAATATGCAGTCTTAAATCATTAAGTGGAGTGCTATTATAAAAGAGTGGAGTGAAAAAATCAAAAGCTTTTTTCTTTTTACTTTTTGACTTTGTTTATGTTTCTAGAGGTTAAAAGCAAAATATTTCATCCAAATGTGTTTTTCTTATTATCTACCAAATTCATAAAACAAAAAGGCAAAAAAAAAATTAGTTTTCCTCTAAAACATGTCTGAAAGTTCATCTCAGAAATTTGTAATTTTGTATATATTGAAACGAATGTTCAAATTTGTTTTGGCCAAGTAGAGATGGCCACATTGAAAAGAAAAAAAAAACGAATCGCACCGCTTTGGTTCGATTTTTTTTCAAACCGAAAACGACGAGGTTTGAATAATTTCAAAACCGATTTTTTTTCAGTTATACCTTAAACCGAATCGCACGGATCATTTATATTTATTTATTTTTAAATTTATTATATATTTCATATAAATATGTAATTATTCATAATATATTAGTACTTACATTTTATTGAAATTTACATTAGAGTTAGACAATTACTTTAAGAAAATCATATCTGTATGGTCAATTTAAATGAAATGGAACAATAAAACAATAATATAGTCCATAAAACAATAAATCAATAATTCAGTGAGCACATCCTCACCAACAATTTTGAAACCACATATTTATCTCTCACTAAATAAGTAAAGATAAATTATCTTTTTTGATTTTTTTGATTTGAGTTATTTTAATTTTTAGTAAAATTATGAATAGTGTACAAATAGTCCTTAATTATGGATTAATTTCATATATATGGATATTGAATTACGTAATATGAAGTTAATTTTGGATTTTCGAAATCTTGAAACCGATTTACACCGACCAGACCGAAACCGACGGTAACTCGCACCTAAAAAATCGATTGAGTGAGAAAACTGAATTGCACCGAACCAAAATAAACCGAAATATACGGATGAGTATGAAAATCGCACCGAATCATACCAAATGGCATGGATAGCCATCCATACTCTTGAGTGTGTGTTGGGGCAAAATCCGAAAACAAAATAAAATAATTGTTTAGATGTGCAAATATCATTCTCTGGGTTAATCACTAGGTCACTCGAGGGGTCATATTAATGGTAATGAGGTCTCCGAATCAAATCCTAAAGATTTGGTATGCGAGGCTGCAAATGGTAAGCCGTGACATGGTTTCCGAGTTCCAGATCGGACACTCCGGTTCCCTTAAAGTCTTACACAATACCATGTCTTCACTAAATGCACCAAATTAATTGTCAATTCCAAACAAAAACAAGAGCAAAAGTTAGAATTGATAATGTCGAAAGACAAGGGAATTGCAATCGAAAGAACCTTCGAGTTCTCCGATGAAGAAGAAGAACAACAACAAATTCCACAACCTACCCGATTTTCCCCTCGTAACGTTTCCTCTAAATACGACTTCGTTAAGGTATCATTCACAATATCACATCTTTATTTTTTTTCCTTTTCTTTTATCATTCATTAACGTTTTTGTCCATCTCCTATCGAATTAAAGATTTTATATTTTCGGCCTTTTGGATGTTCTTTTATATAATGAAATAAATCATTGACTCAATACACTAATTCTACGTTTTATTATCACTCAAGTAAGACTCGAACTAATTTATAGTTTTTTCTTTTTCAAAAATTTAATATTCCCGTACATGAATTTAATACTAGTTAAAGTTTGTTTCCTAAATACACTAGTGGAGCTTTCACCAAAACCTAGGGCATAAACATTAAATCTATTTAAAGAATTTTCTTTTTCTTTTTGTTATTGAGGGGACCAATTATTATATTTTGTGAAAAAATAATTTTTAATTATATGATAAACATTAAATTTTTCAAAATTAAGCGAGCAAAGTAGCAAACATCCCTTCTAATCTACGACATTACTTAAATACATATGAACAGACGGGACAAGTTATAGGAAATGAAAAAAGAATGTCTTACTTAAATACATTTGAACAAATGGGACAAGTTATAGGAAATAAAAAAAGAATGAAAGTAGACAGTTTTTATGGGAATGAGGGTGTAGTAAATAGTGTTTGTACTTCCTTCTTGGATCAATTCGGAAACAATTATGAAAAAGTTAAGGTTGCGTACTATCCGACTTCCTTAGGCTCTTCAAAGGTATTGAGGCATATTAATGTATGTAATGTTATGTTTCTATTTAATGATGTTTATTTTTATGTTTTGGAGCAGGTTAAGGTATGGTTAGGAGATAATGCTGATCACTACTATGTTCTATCCAGATTCTTGCTCAGCCGTATGTTAACTGTTACTAAGGTTTTTACGAATTCATTGTTTCCCTCTACTTTCGTACTCCCCTCACCCTAAAAGATTGTCGGGTTTGATTTTTAATTTTTAAAATTAATAAATTTTGCAGCCTTAACTGACATAGATAAACTTTGATTTGAATTGAATTTATCATCTTAATTAACCTTGAAAATACTACGGAGTATCTTTTTATATAATTTTTGCTCCATATTATACAATATATACAAAATGTTTGAGCTCGAATTAATAAGTCAACCATCGAATTTGAAACTCAACAATTTTTGGGGATTGAGTGAGTATTTGGTTTTAAGAAGACCTTGATCTAATTGCTACATTCTCTTACAATGGAATTGTTTTTTGCCCTTCAGATACCAAATCATGTGGCGATAAAAATAGCTCTCGAACTTAAGAAGCTATTAGTAGACAATAGTCTTCTAGATGTGTATGTATATTTATTTTTGTGATGTTATTTAATGGCAGAGTGGGTGGTGGGTTAATGTATGTTATTGTACTAAAATTTTCTTCTTTATCAATGGTTGTTCTTCAGCTCTCAATCGGATCTTGAAGCTAATTTATTCAAGGTATGTGACCTATGAAGTACATGGATTAGTTTTTCTTTTCTATAGTGTTCCGTTATATATATCATTTCTTTGTTTCTTTCTGAATTATGTATGCCATTGTTAGTGTACTTAACTAGTCTTTTTTACTTTGCCTTCAACAGTTCAACCACCTTTTTTCTTTCTTTCTGGTAATTTATTTTCTGGCGTTGTGTAATTATGTGCTCTTTTCTACTATGTTTTCTAGCTTATGGAGAGACGTGGCTATGGGGAAGAATATATAAACCGATACAAAATGATGACTAGGTTTGGTTGGATTCTGTTCTTTCCATAAGTCCATCTATTGTTCGTCATTTGATTCTTTTAAGTAGTTATTTCATGAGGTTTTTAGTTGTTTCTTATTGCTCTAATTTATCAATACTTTTGTTTTACACATGCTTTCTCCAGCTTCCATCATCAGAGAGTGCCTCTTGTTATTCTTGTGTGTGGCTCTGCATGCTCTGGGAAATCTACAATTGCTACTCAACTGGCACAAAGGCTTAACTTGCCAAATGTTTTACAGGTCCATCTCCTTTGTGAATCTAGTTTTTTGGCCTTTTCACCTATAGGTCAATAGGTGGATACATGTACTGAAATGTTCATTTCTGATGTACAGACAGATATGGTATATGAGTTACTTCGAACGTCAACTGAGTAAGTCCTCTTATGTATCATCACTAGTGATTATGTAACCGTAATCAGTCTGTGCATGTATAGTCAAGATTCGATTTGAGTTTGTTCCCTATTTTTATTGATGTTGTGCTTCCTAAATCATCTAAAATTGGTCAAGGCATATCTTTATTGGGCTAAGGGAGCGTGCAATGATATGGAGATATTCTTAGAATTATTGCATTTAACGAATTTATTATCCATAATATATATAGTAATTAAAAGATATGGCTTAAATGGCTGGAGATGCCTGTAGCATTTTGTGTAGGCTTGATATTATTTTTGTGTTTTTCCAGTAACCACTGGGCAGCCTGGGCTATGATTATATTCTAATTTCATAAATATATGAGGATTTTATGCTTGTGCATGAAATTGGATTGTTAAACTTGAATCTATGCATGAAAGCTAAGTTGCTTATGCTTTCTTTTGGTATAAATTATGAAGTTAGACCTATAAGTCCCCACTTTTTGAATCTCCTTGATTTAATTAATTTCCATTCTTATTATCTCAGTGCACCATTAGCATCATGCCCTGTTTGGGCACGCGATTTCAGCTCGTCAGAGGAACTAATTACTGAATTTTGTAGAGAATGCAGAATAGTTAGAAAAGGTAATATAAATAATTGAACTTGTATATCTCAAGTGTTTCTTTCAAGCCTAGAAATATCTCTGTAACTTCCAATTTTTTGTCCTAGGTCTCGCTGGTGACTTGAAGAAAGCAATGAAAGATGGAAAACCAATTATAATCGAGGTATAGTTCTTCTAGCTGCATTAGATTCAGGTTGAATGTTTACATACATGATATACCTAATGACTTGATAGTCACATTTCTTTCACTGTAGTAATGATTGAAGGAGTGGTCATGTTGTTCATCTTTGGGCAATGAACTATAATTTTATGATGTTTTAACAATTTACTGATACAGATCTGCATCCTTAACATAGTTTATATCAGAATTGGATGAATATGTCCATGTAATTTAGTACATATTTTATGTGTTCAACATTTCCTTTCATGTAATAATTAGATAGATTGGCTTTATATTAATGTGGTGATCAGTTGCCATGGTAAATAAGCAAAATATGTGGTTAATGAAGCTTATGTATGTATACTTTTTTGTTTATAATCACAGGGAATACATTTGGATCCTAGTATATATTTAATGGATGATGAGAACAAAGCACCTAATCCGGATCCATTAAAAGAGGACCTAAAATCTACTGTAAATGACAAAGATGGGATGATTACAGGAACTGATGTGCACACTGAATGCAGTAGCGAAGGTCATGATAATGACTGCCCACCTAACATCTTGTCGCAAAAGGGAGGATTATCTGTTGAGTTGAATGAGGTCACTGATATGCTGGAATCTGTTCAAATTATTGATGGTGCTACTGGAAATGAAGGTTCATTTTCTAATAATTCTTCTGCTGGCATTTGAACACACTTAAGGAAGCAAAAACAAAAATCTGGTCTTTTTCTGCAACATTGCATCTTTTAGAACTTTTTTCTTTTGGATATGCAGGTGAAACAGTTGAAAACTCAGATTCAGATAAAAGTTCTGCTGCTAGAAAAGAGAAATCTGGTACTGAACCAATAATTGTTCCAATAGTCTTAAAGATGGCTGAATTTGACCACAAGGTACACTAATGGTGATACAGAATACCTGTATTACCTGTCTAAATAATGGGGTTCAAGGACCTTCATTATCTTTCATCTTCTTGCCCTTTATTTAGAATACCTGCATCTTATTTTCACTATTTCTGCAAAAAATGGTGATATAGGATATGGGCTTGCTCAAGTTTCTTTTGTCTTTTTGTTTCTTTGTAGACTATGATTTTTTTGTTTTCAGGTTTTTCAATGCTATTGTTCACATGCAGGCATTGCTAGAGGAGTGGACATCTACTCGTACAAGCATGAAAAAGTATCAGATTCAGGTTATCATTTTTTACAATGCACCCATACATTAAGATTTGCCCATTCTGAATTTACCTAATGATCTATATAGTCAAACCAATATACACCTCAGACATGTTATAAAGCGCAATTTACCACCATCTATATTATAAAAGTAATTGGAGAATTCAAGCTTTATAGATGAAATTTTTGAATTACTGGCCTGGTGGTTTGAACAGCACAAAATGAGTAAAATATGTAAACATCTCTTACTCAGATTTAAAATAAGTGATTGTATGAAAAATTTATTAAGGAGTTATGAAAACAAGGAATAAAGTAATAAAGTTTCTGATTTTCAATGAGATGTAAAGACATTAGCCGTGAAAACAAACATAGGAGTAGTAATGCAACAAGGTACATTGAAAAAGCATATGATCAATATTTTGGAACAAGAATTTTTAGCTAAACAATCACTTATTTTGGAACGGAGGGAGTATCTTTTATTGATTTGATCATCATATAAAGTTATTTTTTCTTCTATGAGACCATGTTCTTGTGTTTAATTTTTCCTGAAGCTCCTTGTTTCTAATAGTGTCCAATTTACTTCATGCATCCTCTTTTCTTTCAGTTTTTCTGTTAATACTTCAGGCATGTTCAATCATTTGGTTTTTCGAGAAAGAATATTTGGGTTTGGCTTTGAAAAGAACATATTCCTTCTCTATTAACTGTTCACTTTTCATAATTTATTTTCTATTAGATGAGATGGTGTCTATTTTCTGTAGGACAAACGCAAGCTAATAAGCAATCTGAAAATGATTGAGGATTATCTTTGTTCATTTGATTCTCAGGTAAGAGCACTTCTATATCTGAACAACCAGGTAATTTGTCCGAACTATAATATAGGCTTTGTGAAAGTGGTGGCCAGAATAGTTTATTTCTTGTGGTATATTTTTTGTCCATTACTGTGGAATTTCAAATCCAGCAAACATCCCTAAAATATGTTCTGCCTTCGTTATGGTTTTTTTTTTTCACATTTATCCAAATAGTTTTTTGTCTGGCAAATTTCAAGATAGATATAATATATCTTCATCTCACCACAAGTTGCAGCTGCATCACGTTCACATGTACCCATTATAGTTTTACCATGAGATTTTCACAATGTTACGAATTTTCTAATGAACTCTGTCGTCTCACTATTATTGCTTGATGCTTTTTTGCGAATAGGGATTGACTGTAGTGAACATATCAGCAACAACATTTCCGCAAACACTGGATTGGCTGCACAACTACCTTCTTCAGGTGAAATGGAATCATCTCATCAAAGAAGAAGAAAATAAATGCATTATCTCAATGTTTTTAGTGCACTGAATCTATTAGCTTTGGAGAGCCTGTATTTAGCCTTTCCGTGTCTCTCTTAAAAAGACAAAATAAATTCTATTTATCATTCTGACTTATTCCGTCTTATGCACCTTTCAACTCAATGATTGACATGGCGATGTAGCATAAGTCAGGAATGTGGTGGCTGAGGTTTATATGAAGTTTAGGCATTGACTATTTATTTCATCTACATGAACACAATTCATATAGTGCAGAGGTAGTTGGGACTTGGGATGAAGATTTTGCATTGACATTTCTTGACCTGGTTCCAAGCATATGAAGGCAGAAATAACTAATGGATTCCCACAAAGACAGAACACTACATGAAGTTCTTTTCTAATTCACTCTGAGCTATTGCATACCTTTGACTGTAGTATGTATGCCGGAGGCTTGAGCTACAGTTGTCTAGTGTACACCATAGTGGTAATTGCCTCTAAGCTCCCTGAATGTTGGTTGATGTGAGGTTTACAATGACATAACAACCAAGATGAGCTCTATTTGACCTATAAACCTTACCCATGCAGCAGAAATTATTTTTCTATGGAAAATTGGAACCAAACAATATCTACCATAGTTTTACAATAAGAGAAGGTACAATCAAAGCGACAAATTATCTCACTGAAAAATATTACAGCAGCTATAATTGCACATTTCAGGCATAAGAACAATTTTATTAGTGAAATGATTGTATTTAGGTTTCTCTTTTAATTAATGAAGCTAAGTAGGAAGTATTTAATCAGTTCATGATAGGTGATTCTTGATGTTAATGATTTCCTTGTGTTATCTTGGAAGCTTCTCTTTAGTGAGCTGGAGTCTTATTGATCATGTCTTGTTTTCTTTTTCAGTGTATTGAGAAAGGTACATCATCTTGTGGTGGAAGTGTCATACTCCCAGTAACAAATAATGGTGCAGTTTGATCTCAGCTTCCTTGGTAAAATGTTCAATTGATTTTATCTCGTTGCAAGAAAAATAGAGTCGTCTTCTGGGGTGTACAATAGGAGGGCAGAGCCTTAGCTAAGGTTAAGTTTATACGTGATTCTTTTATTAAGGATTATTAGCTTCATACAAAGAATTTGTTTTGGGAAGTTGATTTGTTTGGTGGAGTTGTTTAGTGAAACACCTTGAGGGTAAGTTGCAATGTGCGAGAATTCTAAACTTGGAAGGACATTGTGAAACAGAGATGGGTATTTTATTGTTTTAGTTCAGGTTAAGTTATGCTATACTATATCGCCAAAACATGTACCAGGAATGTCTTCATCACAAAGCCTTAAAAAGTACTGCTTAGCAAATATGATTGTTGGATGTATTCATCACAAAGCCTTAAAAAGTACTGCTTAGCAAATATGATTGTTGAACGTCTTTCAGAGAAGAAAATTACGAGGAAAAACCTGAATCTTTTGCTTGAAATCGCGACTCACAAAATTTGTGATGCTTGCTGTTACTCTTAAACATGTATCTGAAATGATTCGACAATGACAGGACCACACCAAACGTTGATTGATGTATCCAGCCAATTAACCTACTACTGTATTATGAACAGAAGAGAAAGCAGATGGCTAGAGGAACAATCATGGGCATTGTAGAATACAATGGAAGAGTTTCACTGCATGTATGTATTTCTATATTTTGTTGCCAGTCTTAGCCAGTTGAAGAATAATGTAATCTGATATGCATAGTATAAGTGTATAACGATACTGAGCAGGTTCATCTTATATCCAAACCTATGCTCTTCATGATAACATTTTGCCATATTTGAAATCACTTCTCTTACAGAAATCTACCATTTTAGTTAACTATTTATCTGTATCGAAAGCTATTTTTTCATGAACCATTAAAGTGCATCCGTGTACTTTTCTGTTGTGCTGCTTTTACCATTAAGGCAATTCTTATTTCTGGCAGAAGGCACTTCTTCATCTGCTTCCTTCTTTTCTACCTTTCGGCATGTTGCATTGGTCTCAGTTTTGTTTGTCTTGCAACCCCAAGTCCTTTAGGCTTGCTATGGCATTCGCCTTTTGCTCGATATACACATGATTCCCTTACCGGTAAAACTTCTGAAGCTCTCATCGTAATGCAGTTGATCATCATTGACTTTTTGGTTTGCAAATCATAGTATAAGCTTTCGACTCTTTAAAGTAGCTCACTCAACTCTTGAACATGACACTGCTTCAGGTTTTGGATTCTTTACAGATAAACTTGATCCAATTCATTGTGAGATGCTTAAAAAATCGTCTATTTTCAACATTCAAGTTCATCATTTTTGGATGCTGGATTATTCAGTCCTCCTTTAACATTGTTCATTCTATTGAATCTGTGACCACAAAAATATACTTGATTAGTCTGAATCGAACCGGCCCTCTAATTTCGGTTTGATTTTTTCTTAGAAACGAAAAATGGATTAAAACAAATAAATAATGACTCACGGCCAAGTAATTGTGAAATGTTATGAATAGTTATCCAATTGGTGGATGTCAATCACTAAAATGTAGGGAGGAATTACATATCTAAGTATATCTCTTGTGAAGCCTATAAATAGGCACTATATGTATTATATTGGATACAGTGAATAAAAAATATAACTATAGCACTATAACTTATTAACTTTTGCCTTTACTTTGAGTGCTTAGATTATATTTATAATATACGTTGCTCAGTGCGATCGAGTTACTCCATTGAATGAAGGTCCTTCAAATTAAAGGTGTGAATTTTTATAGTTATTAATTTTGATGTATGATTCTGTTATTTATTTAATGATATACGTGATTTAAGTAAACTTCATAGACATTTATTTATTGCTTTCTAACCGCTAAATACGTTTTCATATCCTATCATAATGCACAGTATATGATTAATTTGTGCTATCATATTGATAAATAATGCAGGCATTGAACTGATTCCCTGTCAATATAAAACATGAAGCAATCTCTTTTTGTTAATTAATTCATTTATTAATGAACTTTACTATTCTATGCTACTTCGTTATAAAGAAGGAGTATGCTTGTTAGCTTAACCGGGGATTCAATCCTATAAAGTTTGATTATACTTTAGCAGCATTAATTTGATTATATTTTGCATAGATGATAGTTTTACACGCGTTAAAGTGTAATTAAAAGTTTCATTAGAACTATTACGATGATTAAAGTTAGACAAAAATGATTGTTTTAAAATAAGAGTTTAAGTTTTATTAGAATTTGAGACCTTAAAATTATGATGATTAGTGATAAGATTTTTTTTGGATGCATTATCTTAATAATTATCCTTTTATGAACTAAATTATTTTGGCTTGATTTCAAACAATAATTTATTAATAAAGAAGGTGGAATAACGTCGGATATCATCGTCCCAATGTCTGATTCACCCGATGACATATTTGACTATCGTAGAGATTCATGTCGAATCGTCGGTAGACTTGACCACCGATTCTAATCCATATTTATTTACCGGGATTACATTGAATCTCCATTAGATTTGACACCGTTCTAATTCATATTTATTGCAGCCGGGATTAAATTTGAATCATGCGTCGGTTGAATAAAACTACTTTCTAGTTTATATTTATTCATTGTAGAGATTCGTTGAATCACCGTCATTAGATCGACAACGATTACCCAATATATATAATATATGATTTACCAATGATATATTTTGAGCCCAGGAGACTAGTACAAAACTTGTGAATAATATTGTAACGACCGCCTCGAGGTTAGAATCGTCTCAAATCACGGACACGAGTCATGCGTCGATGGATAGCTGGAGATTTTGAAGGAAGCTTTGTCTTGAAACGACTCGACAAAACAATATCTGTGCCCAATGACACTTTTTAGAAAAAGATCCATCGTAGGTATTCACAACCGCATAGCAACGACCAACGATACAACATAACTCCAGTACTGTCACAGCTTGACCTCTGACAACAAGTATCTCCAAAATAACAACTATAAAGACATCGGCCACGATCCAACAAAATAAAGAGCGGTGAGGATCAGCTGCCCTTTGCATGGCTCGCTGCTTCTAACTAAACACCGAAGAAACCCGTCGAAAAGAACAATGCCACACATGCGACCTAGCAATAAATTGCCGCCCATGTGGCGAATAAGTTGTAAAACTGCCGAAGGCAGTGAATATATATCTCAAGAATGAAATAAGCTTCCAATCACTTGCTTGATAGGGTATCAAAGGAATTAATATTTATACGATAGATAGAGTAATTATATGATATTATTCAATTTAGGATCTTAATATATAAAATTCACTAGCATTTTTCATTATCATTTTCATATGGTCATAAATTGCTACTAGCAAGAAATATCAAAATGATGTATCAGCAAATAACATCACGTATATAAAGAGAAAAGCGTAGCAACACGCACAACTTGATAAATTGCTTTCATCGCGACAGCGGCGACGCGCACTTGACACCAGCGACTAGGCGACGCTTCCGGCCAACCCGACCAACTCGGCAATAGTATCGACTCAAAAACTCTATCAACTTCGACCAACTTCATGGCTTCAGCGTCCCTCTGACTCGATATAAGTCCGGTTTACCGGTAATGCGCGTATAATCAACTTTGAACTGCGGGGGAGGAAACTTATGCCGTCGACAGCATAAGCTATCACCCGAATTGTAGCGGCGTCTGAAGCAATCATAGAATCGTTACTAGGTGCGAGCGACTTCGCTAGTCGTACTAGGAATGAAGCAAGAATGCGGACAAACAACTATTACGACAACGTCGGCTTCATGCTCTGACTCTTTCCACTATCTGACTTAACAACTCCTCCAGAAACACACATGCGACTCAACCTTGGCCTTATGACTCGGCCAAGCATAGTAACATATAATTCAACACAAAATCATATATAAACATAGACATATCCGTAATCAAATAGTTAATGTCGGCGCTTTTGTGAGATGAATCTTTGCTAGATGCAAGCCCAAACAAAATCTCCGTCTGTCATGATAGCGGACACTTTCCCTTGATCAGCCGCCTACAAAACATTGAGAATTATAATTACTACTTATAACACAACTAGTAATATAACATTCTACCTATATATATAATCGTATCGATACCCCCAAAATAACCCAAAAAGTTCCTATCGCCTTATTCAGCTTGAGTTATGACACTCCTAATGATCGGTTCCAATTACTAGTTCCAAAGGCCACCGCGTTAGATATTAACAACTAATGTCACATTTTTAACCGTCTTTAATCTCAAAATCAACTTCATTATCGACTTCTGAAACTTGTAATATTGAACGATACTACAATAAACTTTGTCATGGCTTACACCTCAGCTTGATCTAAATAAAGTCCGCAGTACACTTACATCATTTTAAAACCCATTTAGAAAAAAGTCAACAAAAAATTAGCACTAATCCTCAGCATTTTTCAACCCATGCATCGATAATTATATTTCTTATACAATAATCTAGCTTAAATGGCAATTACATAACATAATAAACATCAAAGCTCAAAATTATTTCAATTCCCAAAAAATTCAGCGTCATGGCTGAAATCTCCAAAGGTCGAACTTTCGCACACCTCGACATGTAGAGAATGAAACAGGAAAACTTCAGGAAATTTTTAGGACAGCTTTCGCTTGAATGAGGAAGGAAATGGAAGAAAATTTTGAGGGAAAATGGTGGAGAGTCTCGGCCATAACAAGAAGAAAGAAGATGAGTGATGATGACAAGGCATGGATAAGTATGAGAAAGTCTACGTGGGGTCGCACAAAAATATCTCAGAGTTGCTCACTTTACCGTTCGGTTTAGGTTTTAGTTTAAATGCCGGTTTAGCAACCTTGACTTCTAACAAAAATTTAAATTTACAACCCCAAATAATATTACAATAATACTAAATGCAGACGGGTTATTCACAATCACCCACCTAATAAAAATTTCGCCCTCAGCGAAATTTTCGACTCGGCAGCTACGAGAAAGACCAGCGAAACGACTGAAGTCGCAAAACCACGTAAAACAAAACAAGCTTTACCCCTACTTGGCGAAAGATGCGGGTAACGGCTCTAAATATCATCCTCGGCGTTCCCGGTAATAAGCCTCACTCTACCATGGTTCCTCCTTGGCGCTTTCACCCAGAGCCACGGCTTTTGTTCCTCAATGCGCTTTTCTCTCAGTCAAGAATCCTGTTGGTTTTACCGCCGAGGTGAGAGATCGCCTTGAGAAACTCCACCGGTCAGAGCTAAGAATATGCGACTCATCGAGACATACTCACCGGGCACGGCCATGGAATACGTTGCCGGTGTCAACTCGGGCAGCTAAGCGATAAGCTACGGGTCCCAGCTGCCTTGAAATCTCAAGCGGTCGATATAACGGGGACTGAAACCACTTTTTTCCTCCCCAGGCATTCTCCCTTCCCGTGGCGATATCCTCAAAAACCATGATCTCAGCTTCGAAGGACAAGTCCGCGGCGATGATGACATATTTCTTCTACTTTGTCGCCGTATCCTCGAGGTTTTCTTTGTATCAACTTAATCCTGCTCCACCGGACTCTCAGTAACTCGGAACCATAAACCTTCCTCTCCCCCACTTCATTCCAACGAGACTAGAGTCAGCCTTTCGCCCATCTGACGCCTCGAAATGGTGCCATCACGGATCTTAGCGTGAAAGCTGTTATCACCTTGAAGCTCATCTTAGAAGCATTTCGTCGTCGACTCACGAGAAACTCGAACCTGGCTTCGAAGCATATCCTCCAAATACGGATAGTTCTCTCTAATTGGCCATCCGTGCGGGGATGGAAAGATATCTTCAACTCATTTCGAGTCCCACGGCGCCTCCACGGAAATCCTCAGGAATCTCGAGAGTGAATCTCGCATGTGTGATCGAAATGATCGACACGGAACCACGTGCGGTCTGTGATAAATCGACATACATCTTGGTAACCTCTCGGTCCGTGGTAGATCGATAGGTAAGAAATGGTACGACTTGACGGCACATCATGATACGCTTGAGATCGTCGTTTCGCACCAGCGACACAAGGAAGACCGAATACAAAGTCCATTGTAATATTTTCCCGTCATACGGAATAGGAAAATGCAACAATCCGGCGGGATAATACGTACTCCGCGCTAACTGGCGACAAACCAAACATTTAGCCCACGAACTCTGCGATTTCCTCTCTTGTTCCCGGCCACGAAGAAATCGATCTCGAGTCCTTGTGCATGCTGTGCTACCGGGATGCATGCTATAAGCGTTATAAGCCTGCGTCAAAATTTCTTCTTGACTTCATCCAAATCCGATGCCATAACCACCACAATCCCGTCGCCGAGCTCGGCTACCGTCGGCCTTAAATCGCTACGACCCGTCTTTGCTTCCCCAGTGATTTTCTATAACCACCAAATGCTAGCTGCTGCCCAGCTCAATACGGTAAAAATGCAGGTCGAACCGCATAAGCCCAACAGCGGCTCACCACTTGCGCGATATCAGGCTTCGGCCCAGGCTGGCATGCAACTTTGGATCCTTGACTTTCCCTTCCATTCCCAGGCGTCACTATACGTTCTTTCCCGGGTGATATTCAATCGTCATGTCATGTCGTGATAAACTCCATCCGCCTCCTGCGCCTCAAATTCGGGTCTCTTTCGTCGGTAGGTACTTGAGACTTTTGTGATCGTTAATGCGATATCCCAACCCCGTACAAATGTGCCTCTGCTGACTTTAATGCAAAAACAATCGGCGCCAACTCCGGATCTCATGGGTCGGGTAGTTCTACCGTGGATTCGCGGCGTCGAGAAGCATAAAGAAGTCGCTCTCCCGTTACTGGCGTGACCGCGCTGACCCGACCTGCAGTGCGGCGTCGCATTTCTGAATCACGAAACCACCGAGACCGGATGGTAGCTAAAACGATTGTAGTAGTCGGCCTTTGCCTTGACTCCTTGAAACACCTCTCGCGATCACCATTGAATAAAGGAACTCCGCCTACTGGTCAACTGGTCATGGTCGCGATCAGCGAGAAATCCTGATAAACTCGCATGTGCAGCGAACTGAGAAACTCCTACTCGGTCGCTCGTGAGTGGCTCCCAATTACTAACAACCTCACTTTACGAGGTCCACACCAAATACGCCGCGGATATAACGTGGCCCAGGCTGTACTTTCTCGACCAAAGTCCTCAGCGCAATCTGCGAGTGTCTCGTGCTCCTCCGCTGTCCTTTCGAGTAGATCGAATATCATCAATAAACCGCAATCACAAATTTATCCAAAAACTCCCCAAATACCGGTTCATTAAATCCATGAGCCGGTGCGTTAGTCGACCAACGGCATTACCGTAGCTTCATAATGCCCGTACACCGGATGAAAAATTCGGAATGTCGCCTCATAATCTGTTGGTAGTACCGGATATCAAATCAATCTTGAAAATATACGGCGCCCTTAACTAATCAAATAAATCATCTATCCTCGGCAGCGGATAACGGTTCTTGATGGTCGCTTTATTCAAGCGCACGTAGTCGTCTATGACCTCAAGCGTGCCGTGCTTTCTTGTATGACAGGCTGGTGCGGGGCTTGGCTCGATGCATGAGCCCGCTATCCAAGTAGTTCACGCAGCAAGTCCTGACTCTCTCTAAACTCTGCTTGGAGCCATTCTATCTGTTGTGATAGAAATCGGTCTTGAGTGCCGAAACTACCAATCCTTGAAAATCAGCCTGCGGTAGTAAGCACAGCGAGCTCCTCAGGAAAAACATGTTATACTCACGAACAACTTGTACATCACCGAACTTTGTTCTCTCCCCATTTCCAAGTCGACCCGCATGCAGATACCCAGTAGCAACCTTTCTTCATCAACTTCTGGCCTCGATGCTTAGAAATAAAACTTGATGGCAAAAATCTTTTATCTCATAAACCTTGACATCGAGATGCTGCCGGACTAGCAAACATAATCTCGCTGCGATGACGGTCGAATTCTAGCATGATGTCTCCCGAACCGATCCGTTCCCGAGGTAATATCCAAAATACTGCAATTCAAGCGGAGTAAATTTTACCACTTAACAATTGATTACACTTGGCTGCTTGGGGACAATCTGTATATACTGGCTCAACCGACACTGTGGTGTCATAATATAAGGGAACAAGTAAAGACTCGACATAAGGTAAAACATCCACAAACTCCAGGAAATAAAAAGAATGAGTAGCTCACAGAATCAAAAGAGTACTTTGGCTGCATCCAAATATGACAAAGATTACTGTCGCATGACCGCCAGGTGTCAATCATACCAGTGGCAGATTGATCACGGCCTCTGCCGGCCTGGCTACAGGCTGTACTGCATTGTGCTCCCATGGATACTCAAACTCGCGACCTGACCTCCGCGGCCTCCAAATCGTCCCTCTGCTCCTCCACAGTACCGTCCTCTCTCCGAATCGCGAGACGATCTCACATGTGTCGGGCTAGCGACGCCGGAGAAGCAAATCATCTCGACAATCACGCATCCCTATGGCCCATACGCCTAGAAAACATCGAATACCGGCTGAAACCACAGTAACGCCTCGAGATCCGCGAGATCTAGCAGGCATGCATTAAAGAAAGAAGACGCGAGAGAATAACTTCGGGCGGGCGGGTGCCTTGAAATGACTACGAGGTGGGTGAGTCGGCTGAAGGTCCTCTCTAGAACTCGAACTAGATGGTCCACGATGCGACTGTCATTGCCCTCTTTGACCACCTCGGCCACCGGTTTCGCGATTCCCGTCTACTCACCGATGCGGCGTTTACCGACTCATGAAGCGGTGAAAGTCATCAAAGATATATGGTGGCGAATCTCCCATCTCAACCCATCTCGGAATTTGAGAATCCTCTACTCCTCGGTCGGGTGTACAGGCCCAGGCCGAGCGACATAACTCACTAAACACGCCTCTCGTACTCTCAGCCAGTCGATGCGGCTGAGTCAACAAAATCAGATCCCTCTCCAAAGCAGCCATGTGGGTACTCATGCAATAATTCTCTACAAATAGCGCCTGGCGCTCCCAGAGTCACCGGTCCTCCCTACAGTCGAGATAGCCGTAGGATTTACCCCACTTGATCACGGCGCCACCATGCGATGCATGAAATTAGGCGGGAGCACAGGCACCGAAATTTCGCTTCAAATACCATGGGCTCAAAAATGGTCTCCAATCTCTAATAAACTCGATGGCGTCAATCGGTGAACCCCTCCATGAAACTTCGAGGGGTCTATATAAAGGGGCAGTGAAGCGGCTTACTGCGAGCATCGGCCTCGGTGGACTACCGCTGCCCAGCGTGTCCCAATTCCTCACTTAACACACTTTTCATCCCAGCCAGCAGTCAAGCCCAGGAGCATCGGGGTGTCTTTGGGAACTCTGTTGCTCGCATCTTGGGCTCAGCTTCGCCCCTGCAGCTCCCACCGGCCGTCGGCCACCTCACAGGCTCCCACTGCAGTACCCCTCGGTACACCGCGGGGCGCGCCCAGCGGCACGGGTTGCCTATCTCCGCTCTTGTAGTGGCATCGCCAGCGATCTGGCAAACAAAGACTTAGACTTGAGAAAAGACTCAGCAGACTGACTCAAAGAAACCGCAACCAGATGAATATAACCCTTGCTTGAACCGCTAAAGAATATAAACCACGATACGATACCAAATTATAACTTGTTGGCCGCGGTCGTGCGCCCTGAGTTAGAATCGTCCCAATCCTGGACACGAGTCGCGATAGATGGATGACTTCGATTTTGAAGAAACCTATCTTGAAACAACTTCAGCAAAACGATACTCTGACTAAACGATAACACTTTTTAAGAAAAAGGACCCGTCGTGGTATTCTAACCAATAACGGCAATAGATACAACATAACTCCAGTACCCAATCGACAACCTCTGACAACAAGTATCTCAAAATAACAACTATACGGGGGCCTTGGCCCGACCCACGATCGACAAAATAAAAAGGCCACGGTGAGGATCAGCGCCGCCTACTTCAAAGCTGCAACACAAACACCGAAGCAAATCGAAGAACAACGCCACTGTCGACCCTAGCAATAAAATTCTTGCCCATAGCGAATAGGGTGTAAGGCATTGCGAAAACTTAGTGAATATATATCTCGAGGATGAAATCAACTTCAATCACCTTGATAGGGTATCAAAGGAATTAATATTTCATCACGATAGATAAGTGGTCTATGATATTATTCAACTTATAAAGTCAGCATTTTCATTATCGTTTCGTATGGTCATAAATTGTTACTAGCGAGATTATCCAAAATGATGTGTCAATGATAACATACATATATCTCGAGAAAAGCGTAAACAACCGCAGCGACGATCGACCTCTTCATCCCGCGACGCGGCGACACATGACCTCGGCGACTAGGCAACTCGGCGGCCGATCAACTCGGCGTAGTATCGACTCGACAAGCTGAACAATAGTATCAGCTCGAAAACTCTATCGGCTTCGACAACACAACTCGGCAATCCTACTGACTCGTACCGTCGGGTTTCTACAAGCCCAATGCGCGTATAATCAACTTCCGGCCTGCGGGGAGAAAGCTTTATCGCCGTCGGCGTAAGCTATCCGCAGTCGTAGCAGTGCGGCGATCACCCGAATGGTACTAGGTACGAGGAAACTTCGCCGTCGTACTAGGAGCAGCGAATGCGGACAATGACTTCAGCCCGACAACATCGACTTCATATACCGCTCTTCCTGTCACGACAAGCAACTCCTCAAAACACACATGCATTTCATAAGACCACAAACCACAGCCTTGGCGGCCTTCTGACCCAGCAGCCAGCATAGCCAACATATAATTGACCTGAAATCATATATATATAAGCATAGACATATCCGTGTCGAATAGTTGTCGGCGCTGAGTGAGATGAATCTTTCGCGCCAAATGCAGCTAAACAAAGAATCTCGTGCAATCGCGGACTTTCCACATGATCAACGCCTAAAAGCAATTGAAATTATAATTGCTACTTATATGACTAATGGCTTATAGTTTCTACTATATATATAATCTCGTATCGATACCCCCGAAATAACTTGACCAAAAGTTCACATCGCTTTATTCCCGACTTGAGTTGTGACCTTTCTAATGTGTGGAATTCGAGTTCCCCGATTACTAGTTCCAAAGGCCTGCGTTCGATATTAACATTGTCATCACATTTTTAACCATCTTTTAAATCACCGATCAACTTCAGCTATCCAACTTACAAAACTTGTAATATTCGAACATTCTCATCACTGAAAATCGCTGACTACGCCTCAGCGATCTAAATAAGTCCACAGTACTACTTCTATCATTTTAAAACCCATTTAGAAAAAGTCGACAAAAGTCAACTATAATCTCGACATTTTCAGCACTAAATCGATGAAATTATCAACTCTTATCTGATGTCCCAAAAGCAAATGGCGATTACATAACATAATAAACATGAAAGGCTGAAATCGAGCTAAATTCCCAAAAAGTCAGCATCCTCGAGCTTCGAAATACTCCAAAAGATTCGAACTTTTAACACACCAGCAAGTAGAGAGTGGCTGGGAAACTTCTCGAAATTTTGGGACCAGCTTCGCCCGGCAGGAAGAAAATGGAAAAGCACGGGGGAAAATGGTGGAGGAGTCGGCCATAACGAAGAAAGAAGAAGATGAAAGTGATGGCAGAGGCAACTTTGGATAAGTATGAAAGTCTCGTGGGGTCCGCTCAAAAATATCACCGAGTTGCTCACTTTACAGTTGGTTTCGATTTAATTTCTGCGTCTCGGTTTAACAAACACGAGCTCTAACAAAAGAATTTAAATTTCAGCACGAAATAATATTCTGATATCTTTAAATGCGAAGACGGGTTGTGCAAATATTGATGGAGAATACAAGCTTGGATAATGGAAAGGGTGGTGCCACGTCAATGGATGCCTGCTTGGATAATTCTTCGACTGCGCTTTGACCCGGCGAGTTTCACTATCGGTGAAGTCGGGGTGATGCGCGTGCGTGGATACCCGGCTGGATCTTCTTCTGCGAATACATTTTCTGTCGATTTCATGGTTAGTCATTATCGAGGGGTGGTGCCCGTTGTTGATGCCCGCTGGGTAAATCTCTGTTTCACTATCAGAAAACCGTAGATGAAATCGGTGATGCCTTGCGATTTTTAAAGGCCTTGATGGAAGTACATATCCATTCAAGGGTATTTTAAGGCACAATTGGAAATTACGTATCCATATTCAAGAGGTATTGAGAGGTCGGAAGAGATGTGAGATGCCAAAGATTTTATTATCAGCAATCAGAAGACTGGTTATATATCCGGTGCATGCTACTTATAATCGCGACTAGTAAAAAAAAAAGTCAAGACTTTAGAATCGGTGACAAAAAAAAATTAAGGGCTTACGAATATTCGGAAGAATTTCTATTAATGCCCTTATTTTTTGAAATAATACAAATTCGTATGAATTGATTACGAGACACGAAAACTCATCTAATTTTGAAGAATCCGTATTGATTACATGGATTGAATTTTATTAATTGATTACTACATTATAATTTTCTTATGGGTCGAGTACTTTATGAATGATGCCCGAGTATATAGGCATCCGGTAGTGGAAATTATCAGGTAGACGGTTCTATTTTATTACTATTATTATAAAAAAGAAAAATTTCTTACGTGATAGCAAGAAGAAAATGTTATCCTGATATGATTAAATGAAAATTAATGAAAGGCTGCGGAAGAGCTAACATCTGGGTCCACTGAAGGAACACAAATTTATATTACAGATGCAATGTATTTTTACGTGTCAAAGAAACCTAATGAGTTTCAAAGACATAGACAATGTTGAAGCTGCCGTTAGCGACCATGTTGGCGCGTTGAGACAACAAACGAATGAAGAATTGAATACTTTATTGTTGCGAGTACATCATATGGTAAAATGTTATATTGAGAAATAATTACCATCGTACTCATGTGGATCGTACTATACACATATTTATAGTATCGAAATAAAGTTCTTTCAAACCCGAAGTTTGACAATTATTAGAACTTTTATTATTTGAGTATGTGAGGTTAGACCGTACCAGTTAGTTACGTCGCGAAGAATATTTGTAAAAAATTGATTGGACACTCATTGAAGATTCAACAAGCGGTTTAATGATTTGAAGTGAACTACATGAAATTAACTCCTGGTGACATTTGGGGGGCATGTTAGGAAATGTTATACTACATTAATAGTAACACGGATTCGCGTCAGGACAAAAAAGTTATCATCGACTCCTATATAGTTGATTTGGTCATAAGCCAAATATTTTACCACTCTAATTATACGTGCATCATATATACGTCCAATGATATGCACAAAATATGAATTTTTGAATGTTTATGATACATTAGGTATAAACGTCATATCTTGGAAATATTAATTTAGAATTATTTTATGAAGTAATTTTCCATGATAATGTATCAATGTTTTAACATTGAGGGAGAAGAGAATATCTGGCGAAAAATAGCGTATCTTGAAATAAAATATCACTATATTATATGATCACGAAAATGAATAAATATGAACTCGAAGTTGAGGGGTAACATGAACAATTGAGGGGAATAATATGAACTAGAGAAGTTCACTACCAAACAAATTCGACCTCAGAGACAATAATAAACTCGCCCATACCGGTTGTAATGGCTCAAATTAGGTGACGAGTTCACGAAGAATCATTGCAGAAAAATCAAATAGTTCCACCATCCCCATGATATTGAAGATGGTGCAGAAGATTATCACTCACGGTAGAGGTAGATGAAGAATCTCGTGAATAAGCTAAAAG
>JADFUC010000713.1:0-47048 GCA_019722365.1 Lithospermum erythrorhizon
TGAAGTTGGTTCAGAATTCAACCTGGTGATTCGACAAGTAATAAACGATCCGAAAGAGCGGATCGAAGAGGAAAGGATTTATGATGATGATTCTCAATTCCTTCCTCCTTTGTACGCCCGTAAGGTGGACGCAACAAAGAAGAAAGCTAGAGCTTCATCGAAAGCAAATCATCGACACCCAAAGAAAAGCAAAGAAACCCTTAATGAAAGAGTTAATTAATTTAACCTTTCGCTTCGTGAAAAACCTGTATCAATCCAGAGCTACTATCGCTACAACTACGCTGAGTATGCATGTGTTAGGAAGTTGAAATGTTACCGACGTTGAAGAACAAAGAATAACGGATGTTATAGATGAAGCGATTTATAATATGTTGCCGGGCGAGTTGCTCCCAAACTAGTCATGAAGTCAGGTGTTTTATTCATGAAAGTTGTGTGTTTTAGTTGAGCGTTGTGTGTTTTATTTTCGTGTTGTGTGTTTTATTTTCAAGTTGTGTGTTCTTCTGAATAATTTGTGGGATGTGAAATGTATGTTCACTTCAATGTATCCGTTTGAATAAAAGTGATGTTTTCATAATGACATGACTTGACTAGTCATCAAGCTCGACATTTATCGTGACTAGTTATTGTTCACATGACGTGACTAGTCATAGCACACAAAATTTCGTAAATGCCCACAGCTCGACATTTATCGTGACTAATATTGTTCGACATGACGTGACTAGTCATAGCACACAAAATTCCAAATCTAATAATCCAAAAATGCGTCCACTAGCTCCGACATGACGTGACTAGTCATAGCTCTGACATGACGTGACTAGTCATAGCTCCGACATGACATTCATTATAAATAAAGTAGTCCTCATAATTTGAATACCACTCAAAACTTAGCTCAAATCTTCTTCTTCGTATCACCCAATGGATGCACTAACCATCTTTTTTTGCCTCAATTAAAACAATGTTGGGACTTCTGTAGAAGCTATACTGACAGCAACAAAAAATTCCGAAGAGCTCGGGAAGGCGAAACAATCCGATCAAATAAGAGAAAATCTATAAAGTAGGATAATGCAGTTTTACCCATCGTGAGGCTCATGGCCGACTATTTCCGACGATCCATGCGCTACACCGAATGCGCTCGTATGAAGATTTCGAATGGTATGCTATCATTTCTAATGAATTGTAGAAGCTTTATCAAATTACTTACAACTACTTACCTGAAGGAAGAATAATGCGGGCAGCCTTGGCTCGACACCTATCCGTAAGGTACAACCGCTTATGTGCATGCTCACATATGGAGTTCATGATGCTTCTGACAGATGTGAAAATTGGAGAATCTACACTGCAAGTGCACTCGCAATTTTTGCAAAGGTGTAATTGCCTTGTTTCAAGATGAATACTTAAGACGACCAAATGTGGAGGACTTCCAAGCATCCGCGAAGATCTATACGCGAGTACGCGCATGGCAAATTGTGACACTTCGATACGTACCTCGGAGAAGCCAAGTTCATGACATTGAACGATGTTCTTGGATTGGGTGAAAGAAGACACTGTCGATTCCAGTCAGCTGAGTTCTGAGGACGACGAACTCTGGTCCTATTGGCCGGTTCAAGACTAACGGTGGTGCTACTGCATCCCAAATATGTCTTCAAGTGGGAGATTGTCGGAGTGTGACGGTTTTATTCGGACAACTCAGCCAAGCTTGGGATAACTCACTACCAAGTCTTCGGCGCAACTCGATAAACAAGTCATTTAGATTAAGCGATGATTAAAAAATAATAAAAAGATTATAAAACAATACATCAAATCGTAAAGTTTTACATCAAATATAAAATTTACATTAAAAATATAAACAATTAACTATTGGCTTTAAAAATTAATACTTTTTTTAAATAATTATATATTTTAAAACTGGCTGTAATACTAGTTTAAGAATTAGCAATTCTTCCACTTCCATATAAGGATGGCTCAGTTTCATAGAAGCAAGTCGAGCAAATACAAGGCATAATTTAAATTTAGCTTTCTGATGTTTAAGATAATGTTTAAAAACTTTATAAGAATCTGCTAGAGGTGAGTTTAGTAAGAAAAAGGCACCATCTTTATTTATATACTTTATTTATCAAGTATATGTATGTATATGCATGTACACAGATCCCCATGGTATGCAGGGATGCTACCCAACATTTTTTGCTGAAATTCATTCTTTTTGTTTAGTTTAAATCCACCCATCTTGTTCTCCTCTTTATTCACAAACTTTGAAGCTCTCAAGCAAGTAGAAAAAAGTAATCTTGATTCTTGTTCTCCTAGTAATTGAAAATGGAAGTGTTTCATTTGGAAATGATTACTTAGTTTCCTCTCAATGATTGAGCTGCCTTGAACAACAGAATTTTACTGCTTACAAAATCTCTCTGTATTCGAGAAGCAAGAAAACTAGGAAAAAATGAAATCTATGAATGATGGTAGTTGTAATAACAATGACAATAATACTTCTAACTATGTTGATTCTAACTGGTTGGGTTTCTCTCTCTCACCCAACATAAATGAGCCATATATCATATGTTTATAATTTTATAAATTGATTATTCGCATGATTGAGAGAGTTATTGCCTAACTTAATGTAGTAAGAGACAAATCGACTAAACATGTTTAGATATTAATTTTATTTCTCAAGAGTTAAATATTTGGCATAATAAATCAAATAGGCATTCTTTATCTATCGTGATGATCATATTTGCAGTAGACTATTTAATTGACTTTTTGTATACTACGTAATCACACACACAAATCGCTAAAAGAGATTAATTGGGTAATGAACTTAAGAATTTCATAAATTTGAAAATTGGGTATAATTCCGCTATAACGTAATTCACCCCCTATTAGGCTGTCAGTTTATGTCTACCAGGCACATGTCAGTGTCAAGACAGGGGCAGAGTATGGATAATTTGGAGAAGTACGCTGGGAAAAAGAAAGAAGGAAGCAATTAGAAACTAAAAAGACTATATATATATTCATCAATCCCAGCAGGGTGGCTTGATTATTAAGACGGTGCTAAATTCACAACGAAATAGTTATAAAAAGAGAGTGAAATTACTATTCTAAATTTACTATTTCTCTAAGTGTGTAGTATTTGGAAAAAGTTTCATTTAAAATAGACATTTCATGATGAGTTCATTGAGCAAGTAGCTTGATTATTAAACAGATTAAATTTTTGTTCATTGAGCAAGTAGCTTGATTATTAAGCAAATTAAATTTTGTTCGTATTATATTTTTATTTTAAATATTGACGTATAACAATTTTGTGTATAGTATCAAATGTTACTAATATTTTAATAAAAACTTAAAGTTACATGGTTAACGATTACTTGAGACTTATGGCCAACCAAGTATTCAAGTAATTTTTCAATTCGGATGTTTTAAGTTGCTCACGAGCCATGTGTGAGTTGAAGCAGATTGGTTCATATTGATTCGATATCTGCATAGCACCTAACATTTCAACTATACCACCTAACTAGTGTTGTGTTTCTTTTATAGAGACCATTCTGAGGGATGAAGTTCCTACTGTTACACATAGAATTCTAGCTTACCTTCTTCTGGGCGTTGTGAGAATATACTCAAAGAAAGTTGAATATCTGGCTGACGATTGTCTTGATATGCTGGCAAAAATGAAAGACATCTCAAAGGGTAACCGAGCTGATATAGGTCTTGAATCTCTACGTTCTCCATATCACTCTATAGCTCTACCAGCGAGATTTGAACTTGATGCTTTTAACTTGGAAGGGTTTGAAAATCAAGATCTAAGCCGGTTAGGTTTATTTTTATATCTTCTTATTATGTATATTATGATGACTGGCCGATGGCTATTGAGAACGAATTAAATCAGATGGTTCTTCATTTCTCAATCTTTCTGACTTGCTCCTACGGAACCAAGGTCGAAAAGATTGAAAATCAGTCATTCACAGCCACTGATGAAGGATTCTCGAAAAGTTAAGGATTAGTAATCCTTTTTAGAAATTGAATGGGTTCGGTCTTATACATACGCGAGGAAGGTAATCAAAAAAGAAAGAAGATGAGTTCTTCTTTCTTTTATCACTTAGGAGCCGTGTGAGATGAAAGTCTCATGCACGGTTTTGAATGAGAGAAAGAAGTGAGGAATCCTCTTTTCGACTCTGACTCTCCCACTCCAGTTGTTGCTTTTCTTTCTGTTACTTCGAAAGTAGCTGCTTCAGCTTCAGCCACTCGAATTTCGATATTCCTTTTATTTCTCATCAAACGAATGGCATCTTCTCTGGAAATCCTAGCTATTCTTAGCATGATATTGGGAAATCTCATTGCTATTACTCAAACAAGCATGAAACGTATGCTTGCATATTCGTCCATAGGTCAAATCGGATATGTAATTATTGGAATAATTGTTGGAGACTCCAATGATGGATATGCAAGCCTGCCCATGTGTTAGCACCATCGCGCTTTTGCTGGGCACAAATGTGAGGAGATGTCCGACGAGAACCTTACGGAAGTCTATTTTCTATTGTACACTTCTATGTTGCTCAGGTTTACGGATATCCAGCGGTAAGTTAGCCTATAACAGCTTTATGTTGTTTTAAGGCTTGTTTAACCATCTGCCTTAACTATTGTATCAATTTCTTTTGGACTAAGGTTTATGTTCGTATTCCATCTGTGTCTATTACAAGTTATATACGCTTTTTCTTATTTGGCGGTTATTTAAGCTTTTCTTATTTCCATGTATATACGCTAGTTTCAGGACGTAAGGTTCTCAAAGTATTTGTCGCAAAAAATATACCCAGCGGGGGAGCTCATAGTGCATAAAAATTGGCCAGTCGTTTCGTATGTTACGAATTAACCGCCTCTCGACAAAACGGTAGCAACAACTAGTAATGGTAGAATCTTTCAAGAAGATATATTGTTACCATATATGAAGGACATCTTTGTGAGATATGATTTTTGTCCAATTAAAATGCATTACTGATAATCAAAGAACAAGATATATAATGCCTAAAATAAAGTTAAGTTTAAAAAGGACTGACGTAACTATTAGTTTTACAAGATGGAAGTTTGCTTATGGTAATGTTTACCATAAACTTAATTCGCGCCTACACTACATAAAGGATTCTAATGCGTACGTGTGAAGCGGCGCCAAACAAGAGAGATTTCTCGTGATTGTGTATCAGGAAGCATAAGAGCTTGGGAGAGCTATTTTATTGTGTAGGCTGAATACGAGTATTTATAAACTTTTTAGTATTTGCATACAACTATCAAGCACACTCTAGTTATACGCCTTTACTTTTAGTGATAAATTAATAGCCGACACATAGTAAAGATACAGAATGGGAGGAGCTGTGTATCAAGTCGTGAGAAGCTTCTGACTTATACATCCGCATTAGAGTGTAATAGGCGAAAGAATGTGGTTATCTGATAAGTCCTTGCTTGTAATTTTTTATCATAGCGAATCCTTCATCAAGTGTGTTACCTTGACGTAGGTGTACTACATTGATACTAAACTAAAGTTAACAGATTGTTGTGTTTTTACTTTTTGAGTATTTTACTTCAAATGTGAAGTTAGTCTGTGAGTCATCGACAGCTGTGCTAACAACTAAAATGCATTTAGTAGGATTACATTATTTTAAATATAACATCCAAAAATCAACTTAATATTTTAACTCAATATTTATGAACGAAGATTGAATTTAATATAAATATAATTATTAACTAATCATAAACTAAAAATTCAAAAGAGAGAAAGTTTGTACTTTATAAACCAACTCGGTTACAATTCAAAGTTGAAATAAAGGATGAATTAAGAGGAAAAAAATCAATTTTTTTACGATGGAGATGAAGAGTGACTCGGCAGAGATTTGGGGGAAGAAATATTTACTCTTATCTTCTTGCTTATCTTTCTTAATTTAGAGGGAAAATGGTGATAATGACGAGAATGGAATGGATAAGTATATATACGAGTAAATGGACTTTCTTTAACGACTCGAGTAGATAGATTAGTTTAATTTTAACGGGCCAAAGTCCGCTTGGTTTCTTTCTCAATCTACCCTACTAACCAAAAATTTCAAGCTGAATTTAAATATATATGCTACTAACCTTTCTCGACAAAAAAGATACCGATACCGAACTCTCGACATCTTCTTCTTTCCCAAGCAATTTCTTCTATGCACCGATTACGCCCATAACACTTTCACTGTGAGAAATAACCTTATTGGCGAATACCTTCTCTCTCCGATCTAAGAATTTTACTGTTGTTCATATGTAATATCTTCTTTTAAGTTCAATCGGCTAAGACTTTAGAATGTGAGATTCATCAGAATATATTTTCAAGACAAAGATATACGGAAAACATTAGCGAATTGCTGGAGTTCTGGGAGGTAAAGCCTATACGATACCCACCGGTCCAACTTTAGCAATAATCTCATATGGTCCAATATATCAGGCTCAATTTTCCCTTCACTAAATCTTAAACGCCTTTCCGTGAGAAACTGTGAAAAATACTTTTTATCACTCAACTTCAAAACTCGTCAATCCGGACGACAAGAATCTCTTTTGTCTATCTTGCCCTCATGGTTGCTATTAGTTTTATTCTCTCTACAAATTTTCTAATAGCTCAAACATAGATTTTCTTATCTCCTACTTTATTCCAACAAATTGAGTTCACATCTTCCATAAAAGAGCTTCAAAAGGTGATATTTCATACCGCCATGAAACCTATTATTATAAGCAAATTCCATCTTTAAGCATTCATCATCCAACATTATAAAATCTAATACGCAGCGGTCACATATCCACGTGTTTGAATTATTCTCTCCGACCGACCATCTAATTGGGCAAAACGGCAATTTCGACAATTCTAACCACCCTTCTTTGAAAACCTTTTCAAAATCGGGATGAATCTAGTATCTCTATCGGATACACCGTTACTAGCACTCCATGAAGTCGCATAATCTTATCAACATAAGCCAACTTCGTTAATCATACGGGACCTTAGGTCGATCTTATCGAATAAAATGAGTCAATTTTAAAGCTATCAACTATCACCCAAATAACATTATTCCTTCTTAAATGTTCTTGGTAGTTCAAAACAAAATCCACGGTAATATGTTCCTATGTCCATCAGAATCAAAAAGATCGTAATAACCCCGGGCCGATGTCTATTTTCACTTTTACATGTCGCGTGTCAAATACTTAGCCACTAATTCAAAGCACTCTCTTTTCATTTTTGCCTCACCAATAGGACGTTCTCAAGTCACGATACATCTTAGTACTACCCGCATGACGCTATACGTATAATATGATTCTTCCAAAATTTCTCTCTTTAATTCATCGCAGTAGGTACAAATATTCTGCCATACATTGTAAGAATTCCATCATCTCTCATTGCAAAAATCGATCCTGCTTCCCATTCTTTTATTTCCTCAATTATCTTTTGTAGCTTTTTATCATTTTGTCAGGATTTATGATTCGATCGCTAATCGGTCTAACCTTATTCGTGCCAAAAGATTTCCATTCACTCCAATTCCAAAATTAACACCAATTCTTTCATGTCGCCTATTGGTTTCTAGACCATATTTGTGCGTAAAGTTTTTCTTTTACTAAGACAATGCATCAAGAATTACATTAGCTTACTGACGATATTCAATTAACAACTATAATCACTAATAAATTCCATCCATCTCCTTTACTACAAATTTAAATCTTTTGTGTAGGCAAGTATTTCAAGCTCTACCATCAAGAAAATTTGACATCTCACCACACAAAGTAATGTCTCCAACGTCAAGAAAGAAAATAGCAACAATTCTGCTATCACAAAGGCTGATAATTACGCTCATGTTTATTCAATTGTCGTGATACATGTGCTATCACTCTACCATGCCGCATTAAAACAACTCAACTACGGTATATCGTTGTAACCCATCTTAATAAACCGAAAAATTAACTAAATAATATAATAAAAATCTGAATTTTTTTTTTTTGATTTACGCGAGGTTTAGTCCTCTCAAGAGACGCAAAGAGTATCCAAACCAATCGCAGCCCATGTAAACCGACATCCTAAGAGCAACGACACGCCCCCAACCTTGGTCCGTGTTCTCAAAGATTCGGGCCTTTGTTTCACCAGTCGCTTTTGGAAGAATGCTACCAAATTGCCACCGCGAGGATCGAACCCACACAACTAACTCAAGTATACCTAGCTCTGAGTCCTTGAACCAACTGGACCACCCTTAGGCGTTATCTAGCTTCGAGCTTTGGTTGTATTGGAGAAGGAATGCATTCTTTACATACGTGGCTGATAAGTCTTTTGGTGCATTTTACCCAAGAGATGGTGGAACCCCTAATTCGATGTTAGGCCTTTGATTTAGGTTTTGTATACTACGTCGTTTTGCTGGGCACCACTATACACACACCAAAACAGTAAAATAAAGTGGTGAAATGACTGTTTTAACCTTTTTCGCGGACAAAGTTCGTAATAACCCGCTTCGCATCTTCAATATTATCGTAATAGTATACTAGCGTTCTATGGATTATTTTTGAGGAGAAATCAAAATTTCTCGAAGTTGAATAGTTGAAAATACTACGAATCGGTTTGGCCAAGTAGCACATTTCGTATTTAGAAGTTTAAAGTCAGACTCGAACGGTAATGATATCGTCAGCGGTAATACACCTACAGGCAGGAATGCTGATGTTTGGAAGTTACTGTCGAGATAAGTTAAAAACCAGAGTATCGATTGAATTAAACGATCAAGTTTTAGCCATATAAACACTGGGTCACCCCATAAACCACACAACCTGGGTCAGTGCCCAAAAGAAAAGGATCAAATTTCTTCCTCATACGAATGCCTAACTGCCCTCTCTTGATTTTTCTTTCTATTTCTCTTCCATCTCGCAAGCTTTGGTCCTCAAATTTCGTGAGTTTCTCCTCATCATCTCTTCGATTCAAGGTAAAAAAAGTCGGATCTTTTTTGAGTATTTTGTGAGTTTACTGGTTGACTTTGTTGACTATTTGGATTTT
The DNA here is from genome assembly GCA_019722365.1 of Lithospermum erythrorhizon. Lineage (NCBI taxonomy): Eukaryota > Viridiplantae > Streptophyta > Magnoliopsida > Boraginales > Boraginaceae > Lithospermum > Lithospermum erythrorhizon. The sequence goes on from JADFUC010000713.1 coordinate 9,023, forward strand.
GAATTTTATCGCTATAAACGATTCTTAGGCCTTAAATTAGTTGTTCCTCGAGTTGAAGTTAAGCTTTGACGAGTAATCTCAAGTGGTGTTTTACAAACATTGACTTTTTGGGATTTAGTTTGACTTCTCGGTTGCGGGTTATTATTGCATATAATTATTATCTAGGCTTAGATTATAGTATAAGAGATGATAATAATCTGATTTTGGGTAGAGCAGTCGTATAGCTGAAGTTGACTTTCGAAGACTTGGGTTGACTTTTTCTAAAATGTTGTCGAGAGCATAAATATGTTATCGACCTTTTATCAGGATTGTTTTTGAGGTGAAAATTATGATTTATAAGTCAGTTGAGAATATATGTTGAAATTAGTTTTATTATTTCCGAGTAGTAAACGGATTTGGGATTCGAGGTTGTTAGAAATGAAGTTTACTTAGTTTGAAAAGTTGATATTTCGTTGATTGAAATTGGTTTAAACGTTAGTATTTTTGTTGGGCGTGTCGTCGATTATGATTTAGTCGATAGTTGAAATTGTCCATTTTAATTGTCACAAAACATAATTAGCCATCTATACTTAAGTTATCTATTTGTGACTAAAATGGATTGAAAAGTCGAATTGAATTAAGATAAGCGGTTAAAATTGTTGTAGGTAATTATTTTCGGGTGTTTCGATAGACGCGAACGCGAAAGGCACTTCGATCATTAGGCGGACGCTTTTGTCAAGCAACTAAGGCGAGTACTTATTCACGGGTCCTACATTACGACTTACTTTAAATTGTGGGAAAATGTGCGTCATTTTTGTGTGATTATGCGCTGTTTACTTGGCGAGCCATGATGATTACGTGATTGTATTTCGCGGGTATCAAGATTGTTTGGTGTAAGTAATGGGGCCAACTCCCCAACTTACGCTTGTGTTCTGGTACCTGTCGGCACTTTCATTTTTCTCGCGGGCTGCCGGCACTTTTATATTTTCGTGGGCCTTGCCGCAGCTGCTCGTACCTCACGGGCACTTCAGATATTTCCGCGGGCTCGCTGCCATTCTCGTTGATTTTTGACGCGTAGACGCTTTTAAGCATGCGGTTTTGTTAGCGGGTCGAGAATAGAGTAGTTAGTCGCTCTGGAAAGCTCATGGAGTTATAATGCGACTTTTATGCTTAATTTCGAGTATTAGGATACGACCCTATAGTCGGGGATGATTGTGGTCGTGTGACTCCTCCTTCCTCGCAGGATACGCGACGCTATTGGCCTTAAACTACGTGATAAAGAAATGGTACCTCCTTTATGATCACTTGTTGTGTGTATCGTCGGTGTGGCCTTATACTTACAGATAAGCTTTGGCCTTATTACTCTGGTGATAAGAATGCAGATGATTATTTACGATCACTTTGTCACAAGATTGCAGCGGCCTTATACTTAATGATAAGCGCAGCTTTGGCCTTATACTCGCATAAGAGCGGCATGAGTCTTTATGATCACTTCGTCGCTACAGACGCGTGGCCTTATACTGGGTGACGAAGGGTTCGCCTTATACTGCATAAGAAATGTGTTTATTAATTTATCGTCCATTCCCGTTGTGCAGACGGATCGGCATACGCATTGGTGCTGGTATAGCGGCGAGATACGGCATGGGACGGTTTAACGACTAGAGTTATAGTCTTTGTCGGTCTCGTGATTTTATTCTCGGTGACGGGGCGCGCTTTATCGAGACTTCTTATATCTTCGACATGTTGTTTAAATTTTCTATGGTGTCAGATGACTGCTTGCGGACTCATTTATTGGTTACGGATATCATACAGCCGATTATACTGGGATGTTGCCTCGATGAAATTATGTCGAATTAGGTTTCGCTGATTATTGATAATATTATCGCATTTTTTTATGATCCTAGGTTGGTATTTGTAATAACCGCTACGTTGAAAAAAAAATTAAAATTTTTCGGTCGGCGTGACCCGGTAATGCATAAATAATTTTGATGATAATATTTTTTTGTGATTATTTGAGCCGTATACATTTATAATTTAGTAGTAATAAATTATGATAATCTGAAAGCAAGCTAGATCAAGTTAAGTCGCTCGATAGTCGGCACAAACTCCGCGTTTTTTCTGACTTAAATAGATAAGATCATCTTTCAACCTTACTATCAAAATCACAAAAATATCTTCTCCATTTCCTTGTTGCCGGCATTCTCAGGAGCAAACAACAAAAAAATTTTTCTTCCATTTCTTCACTTTGCTGATATGTTAACCTCAAGTCGATTATTAAGGTTTCCCAACGCCTTTCTCCACGACAGGTAAGAAAATAGCTTTTGCTGATTTTCAGGGTTGACTTTTTTGGTTGACTTTTTACATAATTCAATTTTATGATGAATCTTAGTTTGTTATGGATGCTATGATTTAATATAAAGGACGAATTCACGACTCTGTAGGTCGTGCTTGGAGGATGTTACGGTCGAGCCGATTTTTCTAGGCTCGCTGACTTTTGGGGTGATATTTTATAAGACTTTAAATGTGGTAGGAGTTTAATTGGGACCTTATTGTAGTTGTTGTGATGTTAAATTGGTTATTTAAAATTGATTTAAAGTGAGTTAGTTGAAAAGTAATACTTTTCGAAGTTCGATATAATCGAGTATTTCGTGGAAGATAGACATAATTGTGACCTCACGATTAACTGTAATGACTTATGTTGATTTGTACGATAAAGTAATAAGATGGAATTTTAATGGGATCGATTTGGTCACAGTCCGATGGGGATTATAATTCGATAGTTTACCCGCTACGTTAGACCGCTGTAAATCATTCCGATTAAAGTTGGTAATGTTTATTCTCAGAACGTAATTCTTGGTATTAGTTCCCGAGTATACTTTCGGTGTTAGGCCTTGACCGCTGGAAGGGGCACGCCCGCTATCGCCGCTCTTCGCCGTGAGACTTCAGATAACTAGTAGAAGTAGCACTTATCTCACGGTATTACCTTAATGCATTTCTACTTATACTTACTTTAAATGGAAAGACATGTCTGTGAATATAATTACGCGAATTGCACATGCTCAGAATATAATTATGAAGTATACGCTCTCGTAATATAATTACGCGTGAACGGCGTACATGTCCTGTAATAAATATGTGTGAACGGTGTACATGTCCTTGTAATATAATTATGTACGAACGGTACATGTCCTCGTGGATATGATTACGTGAGAACGGTATACATGTAATGGTTGTACGATTATGTGTGTTTACAATATGGTTATGTGACTCTATCTCCGCAAAGATTGGAAGACTACATGCTAGAAGCTATAATATGGTTATGACGCCTTTATAATGCCGGTATAAGAGTTACAGACGTACTTTATACGCCTGCATAAGAGCGTTGCACGCCTTATACGCCGGTATAAGAGCTGCCAGGTATCGCTTTATACGCCGGGTATAAGAGTTACAGTCGCCTTTATACGTCCGTATAAAAGCGTTAGTGTATCAACTTTATACGCCGGTATAAAGAGCGTTATGTATCATCTTTATACGCCGGTATAAGAGCGTTGTTTATCGCCTTATACTTCGGTATAAAGAAGGCATATCACTTTATACTGCATAAGAGCGGCCAGAGATCGGTCAAGTCAGCGATAAAATGTGATTAGAACTGACGGTATCTAAATACGAGCCGATTGATGACTAGATTTAGTCGTTGTCGAGTCTCGATTTCTTTCTGAATCGTGGTGCTTTCACTGAACCCTCTATTATATCTTCATGTGTTATGTCTCGACAACTTAGAATTACGTGGTATGACTTTATTAAGTAGCCCGTATATATATGTATTTTTAGTCATATTTGACTACTTATATCTATTCATGATCTCGGCACAGGTTTGTCAAGAAATGCTTGATTTGGGGTTAAAATTTTCGACTTTAGCCTTGTCGACAACTATTTTGTATTCGTGATACTGGGTATTTACTCGCTTAGCCTCACGACAAGCATCGAATTTTTTTGTAGACATGTTATATATGTGTTGGTTAATGGACGAGATATTCGAATGAGAATATTAGGCATGTAATTTATAAACCGGCTTTCTTATGTTAACTGTCATTTATGTTGATATTTTATATACGGGAGAGAACCGGATTCAATGTGTTAGAATATAAGTTCGATCTAACCACGACTGACAATTACTGGGAGTACATAAGTCTGGCAGATAATTAAATGGAGAATTTGTGAAGATAATCGTACTTAGGTTATCTCAAGTGATTTAAGACGATTGGCCAGCTTATATTAAGAAAAAAGAAACGACTTGTAGGCCTTACGAGGAACGTTAGATGTCATAGAGACGACGACTTCCAAAATAAAGGAGTAGCACTATGGGTGAACCAAAGATAAGTAGTCGAGGTATACAGTGATGAAATGTCAGATATGTGCCTGGGTCATCGTATGTCGAAGGATATTGTATCGAAATTAACCATACTTACGAAAGATAACAAATAGGAAGATATCTCTCTTGTGGTTAAGGCGCATCATGGGGAAGTTATTGACGTGGTGTGGCTTATCAGTTAGTCGGAAAGTCATTAAGTAAGATTTATTTTGTGGCACCAACATATAAAATAATACTGGGGTATATAGTCTAAATAGATAAGGTATTTAAATTATTCTTATTCGCACGATCGTGCAGTTTACTGTGATATTTATTTTCACTCAAATTTTTAGCCGACTCTATTTTCCCTATGGCGGACGCTTTATGCCTAGGTCATTATGAATGACCGAGATGCATCGTCGAGTAACAAGGCATTCGCCGGATGGCTACGGTGGTCAAAGACCTCAACACCATACTTTTATCTCTTGAAGTTTCTCACAGATGTAATAATTATTGTTTACTGGGTGGTAAAACAAGTAGTTTGGATATTGTACTTGTATTATTACCTTTCGCTTGTGTATTATTGATTAGTTCACCCGATGGACGAGTTGTATTGTTTTATTTATGATGTAAAACGAGGTCTCTTTTTATTGTTATCCATCGCCGGGCGTACTCTAATTATACGGGGCCACGACGGTCCCAACTCGTACCCACCCGGGCGGTTGTTACAAGATTAATCGCTATACATCCTTGGGCCGCTAAGAGTCGAGCTGGTTAATGGTCGAGATAACTTTTGAACGAGGCACAGTATAAAAATTATAAACCCACTTTTATGCAAATCTATGACGATGCTCATGATATTTTATATATAGCTGAAAGTCGATTCAAAACGTGTTAGTATATAAGTTACGATCTAACCGCCGACGCTGATACCATTGAAAGTAATAATAAGTTTCGTATATTAAATGAAGAAATTGGGGAGATGATTTTGTACTTAGGTTATTCGATTTAAGATATAATGCTGCCGGTTTCAGATTAAAATAATGAAACGACATGGAGGTTCTTATGATAAACATTTAGATGTCAGAGGAGGTATAACTATAATCGGGAGAAAGAGTACTTTAAGGTGAACTAAAGATGTTGTTGATGCGTATGCTGAAGCGATGACGCTGAGATATATGTTCGAAGTCATGTATGTTTGCGTCAGATATTATGTCTTAATTAGCTATACTTAAGAAAGATAACAAATAGTAGAGATATCTCCGCGATTACATGCATCAAGTGAGTAAAGTTTGTCGACGTGGTAATGGATTCAGAGGTGTTATCGAAAGTTCCACATGAAAGATTTATCTCAAGTTTAGACGAAAGATATAAAATATAACTTCGAGGCGGATAACAAGTAAATGCAAGTATTCCCTGAATTATCCTTGTTTGTATGAGCTTATATAACTTCTAAGTATATTTCAGATTCACTCTGCTTTTTTAGCGACTCCCTCTATTTCCCTACATGCTGCTTTTATGCCTAGGTTGTCATGGATGACCGAGACGACGTCGAGTAATGCTGCACTACGAGGCCAAGACATGTCAAGACCAACAAATATACTTTATTTTTTGGAGTTTTTATGTACGTAATAATTATTGTTGTCTCTGAAGAAACCCATTGTTTGATGTTATATTTATATTATTACTTTTCAATCACAGAAGGCTGGGTTAGTTCAATTCATTTCGGGACGAGTCAGATATTTTTATTATCACTAAATGAAGTCATTTATCGCTATCCAATGCCGGGCGACTTATTTATCTGTGTCGACGACTCGGCCCCACTCACGCCTTAATTTGTATGGTCGTTATTAATGTCAACACGGCCAAATCTGCTATTAGAAACAAACTTAATCTCGGTCACGCCATAAACAACAAGTAATTGCTTACGCTTATGTTAAACAAAACACTCATTGTTAAAAAACAAGAGTTTTTTCGCTTATAAAGCATGTCGGAAGAGTATCCACGCTGTGAATAAACAAGTTTAATTTAACACATGTTTATAAGACAATAAGCTAATTTATATAATGTTTGTTATAAACAAAACAAAAACAAGCTACATAAGAATAAATTAAATAATTAATTACATAAAAAATAATTAATTACTTAAAATGAATTAAATAATTAATTACATAAAGAAAAGAATTAAATAATTAATTTTCTTAAAAATAAATTAAATAATTAATTATATAAGAATGAATTAAATAATTAATTATATAAGAAATAATTAATTACTTAAAAATAAATTAAATAATTAATTACATAATAAATAATTAAATAATTAATTTCTTTAAAAATAAATTAACAATTAATTACATAAGAACGAATTAAATAATTAATTTCTTAAAAATACTTATGTCGGGAACTCAATTATATTTCTCCAATTGTAGTAATCAGAAACTTAATTATTCGTTTCTTCATCATCTTATGTCAATTTTTGGTCGTTTGGGATCAATTAACAAGTAAGTACCATTTAATTTATACTTTAAAATTAATGTTGAAATTGGGATTGAAGAAATTATCTATGTTAGATTATTGTTCAAGTTCGAGCCATGATTGTTATGGAACTAGCTAATTAATCTCATGACATCAGATAACAAACGAATCAAGTCATTTATTCTTTACAGAACAAATGAATTAAATTTCCTTTGTTTATCGCTTCAACTAACTTAATTTATGCCATGATTGTTAGCAAAGAAACGTTTCTAATTTGTGGTTTAAAATATTATGAAATTATATATTGAGATTATGATAATGTATTAATTGAAATTATGTATTTATTGATATAGTCATTTCTCCAATTTTTAATATTTCTCAAATCATGCAAATATGATAGTTATTTCATGAGATTATTTCATATTAATATTTCTCAAATTGTTGTTTTATATTTCAAATTTTTGCTTATGAAATTTTTCTTTAATCGACTGTAAGTTCGACCTGCTGAATACATGTAAGCCTCACTGTCTCGACCGGTTGAATACATGGCTAGAAGTTCGACTAGAAACAAACGAGACATCAAAACCACTACTCTCAAATTGTGGAAGTAGTCCCAACAAAATTTCACAATGTAATAAGTAGTATTTTGATTCAATATCAATAAAGACCACATTTTCTAAATATTGTCATGTACTCGATCTTTTTTTTTCCTTACATATTTACGACAAACTAAAGAATTTACATGCTTGTAGAAGAAAAGAATAGCTTCATCTTCACAAGCCAGAAGCGAATGTCAATAAGTCTTATAATCAAGCTTGCCATCCTACCTTTTATTATTTTGTTTTGTTGCATAAAGTCAATTAGCTTGTTTCTTACAATCATGAAAGATATCATTGTCGCTTATCAAACATGTTCACAATTCGCTTGTTTCTTAACAAAGACGCAAGATGCTCAGTGATTTCAAGAATTTCATTTTGCATCGCTTTTAAGGCCAGATAACAAACGACCGTTTTGCTTCAGAATTTGTGTTTTAGCTGTTAGGTTATATTTGGCTATGTTTTTGCAATTAACCCCCATATTTTTATTCTAGTTACGATTTATTAGGTATTCCACCTAAAATTATTGTATTGACATTTTATTTATTTTAATTAACATGAAAGTCTCAAATATGGATTTAAACCAAAACTAATGTACCTCATAAATTTGATAAGTGGTATAGGAGTTGATTTTAGGAAAAATTTATAAGTAAGTTGGTGTGAATGATAAGGGGGTATGTTGTGCAAATTACCAGTATTTGTGCTAAATTCGAGCAAAACTTATTGTTCAATACATGTAACAACATGATAATAACTCAAACATGCCCACACCAAACATTGTAAACCTGAGTTGATGCAAATAGTGTTTGTTTGAGGAGTGAAATGACTATTTTACCCTCCCCTATTTTCAAGAGTGATCATACAGAAATTATATCCAGGGATAAAATAGTCATTTCAAGATTAAAAATCACTCTTTCGGTGTGTATAGTGTGGGTATAAAACCCATAGAGGCTGAATCTCTCCAACAATAATAATGGGTTCATCATCCATAGCCAACTTGTCATCGTGTTTCAGTCCCTCTAAATTCTCTCAAAATTCCAAACTTGCAAACTTTTGCAAACTCAACCCAACTAAATCACTCCAAAATCCTCAAATCTTCCAATACAATTTAAACTTCTCAAACACCAATCACAATTTGCTTCATAAAACTCAACCTTCAAAACTTTTATGGAAAAACCCATCTTTTTCTCCACCTCAAAAACCAATTTCCCAATCTTCTTTTTCTTCTTTTTCTGTACTCCAGAAAATGATTTCACAATTTTTTTTAGAAAAGATTGTTTTTTATTTCTTGGGTTCCTTTATTTTGATGGGTTCAGTGAGAGCAAGGCCAGTTATAGCACAAACTACCCAAGAAAGTGTTAATATAGTAGAAGAAGAAGAAATGTATGTGAAGCTTTTAGATGAGAATCCTTTGAATATAGAGGCTTTGAAGATGATTGTTAATGTGAAGATGAGGAATGGGAAGACTGGAGAAGCTGTCAAGTATGTGGAGAAGTTGATTGAGATGCAGCCTGATGAGGTTGAGTGGAGGCTGTTGGAGGCACTTTGTTATGAGATGATTGGGCAGTTTAGTAAAGCTAGGACATTGTTTAAGGATATACTCAACAAAAGGCCTCTTTTGCTAAGGGCTTTGCATGTAAGAACACCCAATTGAAAATCTTTCTTTGAGTCTTCATATCATAACTACAGAGTATATTATTCTTGATATAAAGGGACTCTAATTTTGGTTTTGTTCTTTTATTGGTTGATGTTATCAATTACTCAATGTGACATTTAAAATAAGATTGAAGTTTTTAGTCACTCTTTGACACAAAGCTGTAATTGTGCAATCATTTGTTTCTTATGCTAATAACTCTTTAACACAAATGGCAGTATATAAGGATATATGCTTCTGTGTTAACTTTACAAGTTAAGATCTACCAGTATAGTGTAAAATCTTCTTCAGATGTTTGAGGATTTCTAACCTTTGCTTAGGTTAAGTTTTGTCGCTTTTATGCAACTGGATAATGTCATAACCTAAGTGGACCTACGGAGCATGCCCCCCGAAGCAATAACAACTTTCTGTTGAGAATGCAACTTATGTTTTGTTTTCAACACATGTAGTTTCAGCAATACAACTTGACAACTGGTTCTAGGATTTTTTTCGCACAACTAATCTATATTTCTTTCTCCAATTACTTGGCCAGCAGCTAGCTACATACCCACAATTTTACGATAATGGCAAAAGATTTATGCGTTCTGTGTTTATTTAAGTTATTTTCTTCTTATCGGTGTTCTGATGTTGCAGCTTTCCTGAAGTTATTTGGGTTTCGTGTGATATTAATGTTATAGAGAAAAGCTTTTATGTTCTCTCCCGTCGTTTGTAGGGTCTTGCTATGGTGATGCACAAGAATTTAGAAGGTCCAGCAGTCTTTGAAATGCTTAATAGTGCTCTAGAACTTGCTCATCGTGAAAAAAGAGTCAGTGAGGAGAGGAACATTAGAATTTTGATTGCCCAGATGCACACCGTGAAGGTGAAATGTTACAGTTATTTGTCGACCTTAACAGTATAATGACTCGATTTTTTTTTCAGTATACTTCGTTCTGACTGGTAAATATACTTCACGTGGTTAATATACTTGATTGAAAAGAGTCACCGAAGTGTTTGATAAAGAATCTTACTAGTATCTTCTTTACTGAGGAGCAGGTCATTTGGTGATATTCGTCATTTTTTAAATCAGCATTTTTAGGATTTACAGTAACCATTATTTCTCTAATTTTGCAGGGAGAACTGATCGAGGCCTTGGGGAAGTTTGAGATTCTTATTAATGAGAACCCAAGGGATTTCCGACCATATCTTTGTCAGGTATGTCGGCATGTTTAGGGGAACTAAATCTTTAAAACTAAGATTGATACTCTTTAGTAAACTAAGAATCTCATTATCTTAATTTTTAACTCTTGTATAATAAAACGATGACCGAACATAGCAGAAGATGAAGCCAAATGCCAAAGCTATACATTTTCTTTTATTTTGGCTGACATGAGTTAGCACTATCAGCTTAAACAGGATAAATCGTAGGACTTATAATGCGGTGTGAAATAGCATCCGTACTTTTTGGTGTTCCAGTTCAACATATATACCAAATTTTTGCCAGGGGATTATTTACAGTCTGGTTGACAAGAAGAAAGAAGCAGAAGAACGATTTGAGATATATAGAAGTCTTGTACCTGAAGAATTCCCTCAGCGAGGTTTCCTTGATGATGTTGTGTTTGCAGCAAAGACTGATTCGAGGCAGCAGCTTGGGAAGGAGTTGAAAAGCTGAGTATTAATTTACTAATGTAGAATTGTAAATGAGCTTTTAGTTAGCTGAGAAGTGATTAAAATATCAACTTGGTGTTTAACTCTAAGAATTACTACCTCCATCCCAAAAATATTGTCATTGTACAATGCATTTTAATGTTTAGAACTTGACAATCTTTATGATTGTAGTAGTATCAGGTGCATGGTGATCAAAGAATCATGTATGAATGGAAATAAGACTTAGAGTAATCCTAACTATTTAGAACAGTGCCAAGAAAACCAAGAATCCTGCAAGCATGGACACAGAAAGCTGTATCATTTGCCTAGCTGCATCACTCTCTAGTGCCAACGGGAACAGGCAGTCTCCAACTGATATATTACTTGTAACTATTCCAGCCATGCCATTGAAGTCACATGCTTCGACATCTTGATCGCGCATCTGGAACAGCATGTTGAATGCATAGGAAGCATTTCCTCTAAAATCCAAATTGTTGCAAGATCCACCGAAGTTCACATTAGTACAGTCAGATTCCCTGCAGGCATAAGTAGTTCCCTCTGCTATCTTACCTTCGTCCTTGATATCGCTCTTCAGGGCGCACCATTTGTAATCGAGGTATTTCACATTCTTGGCCCCAACAGGCATTTTTTGGTTTCCACTCCCTGTGAAATCCATTGGGAATTTTGGCTTTCCATCATAGGTGAAAATCCCCCAATGTCTTTCAAAGTTTCCAGGCAGTATGCTTTTCTGGTTTTCATCTGTGAAACTGAAAAGATAGTATTCAATATCTTTAGGGTACTTGGGAGTACCTTTCTTGGTAGCCATTTTCTTCAAAAACCCATCATAGAATCTTTTAGCCATTTTAATATTTGCATTTGGAGTTGAATCAGTTGGCCATCCAATCTCCCCAACAACAATCTTCAGATTTGGGGTGCCTGCTTTCTTCAAGGATGCAACAAGTGTGTCAAGATTGGCGTCAAACATGTTGTTGTATTCTATCCCATTATCATCAACTGGTTTCGACCCCCCGTCAAAGAAGGCGAACTCAATGGGGAAGTCTGGATTCTCATAGAGACTCAAGAAAGGGTAGATGTTCACAACGAAAGGGGCGTCGTTTTGGGCTAGAAAACGCATCATGTCATACATCAAGGGTCTGATGTCCTTACGGAAATCCCCCTGTGATGGACCAGCTTTTCCAGAGTCATATACATCTGCATTTTGTGGTATGGTGGCTTTGATATTGTTACCTAGACCAGCTTCATTTAGAGCCTTCTGAATATTCTTCAAAGCAGGGAAAATAGTCTTCACATTTGCTCCTTTGTAGGCTGTCAAAAATGGCTCATTTCCAACTCCAATATACCTAATATCATAGACCAATTGTCATAAAACTTGGTCTCATTGCAGGGAAATATTTGACTTAGGTCAATGTTCTAATGTATATATAATATAACGTGGATGCAAAACTATAATTTTCATGTTACAAGAAATTATATAAAAAAAACATTTATTTTTGTAATGAAAAAATTATTTGGTCAATGTGAAAATGTACTTCGAGTATTCATATCATTGCCATGTTAATGCACTACGCTCCCATTTTATCAAGTAAACGAATCCTCTTCTAAAAGATATCGGTATTACGTTAAAATTTTCAGAATTTAAAAATTGTATTAACAAAACTTTCATTATAGTTAAATACAAGTATTAATTTTCATGATAAATGTTATGAATGTGGACAATCACAATCCTTCAAAGAAGCATATATAAAATGAAGTTTCTTTAATAAAAAAAAAAAAGTTGCTTACTTTATGTCAACACCACCATTATATATATGTTTGGAGACATTGTTCTTTACAAAATCCTGTGCATGGCTGTAATCTACCATGTATTCTAATTGGTTATTTGCTATCCCCAACATGACCTCAATGGGTGAAGATTGTGTGAGGCTTGGTGACCCCAATTCACCCCTAAACTGTCAACAAGGTTGGGAGCTATGATGAGAAAAACCAGCCAAGAGGCCCATACAATTAATCTGGTATGGGCCATAACAAAGCTGGTTTTGATATTAAAATTTATTATCTAAAGATTTAGTGTGCTTTTCCTTTTTCTTGAAGAAAATAGAAAGGGCACAAACTAATATTGATATTCCAGAATTAAGTTTGAAATTTATTCGATTGCGCTATTATAAGAAAAAATGAACACCAAATAGAGATATTTACGGGTAGTCGTTAACATTTTTTTTAGTAAGCACCATATTTTTTTTTTGTTTTTCTTTTTTCCAATATTGTCACATTTAGCCTATCCTCTTCATGATGGATATATATAATTAAGAAAAAGAATTAAATCATGCCAAAACAAGAGAGTCAAATTTGGGATTCTCAAATCAGGGCGACAGATGGCCGATGTCCATGTCCCAACGGCCTCGAGTGTTATGGTATAACCTCACAATACATTATGTAGACTTTTATAAAGCATGAAAAACAAATAAAACAAATAAAAATATAAAATCCCACCGCACGTGTGGAGGATGCTAAAATATTCCTCTGAGGTACATAAATATATTATAGCTCTTTTCAATTCAAATAATGACTTAATACAATAGTTCTATTTATTCATAGGTTCATCATACTTTCATGTATCAAAACAAAAATACCAAGTATTCGAAGTTCATTCAAATTGAAACAGAAAAAAAATATAAATTACTACTCCGTATAATTCTATGTTACAGATTTAATGAGTAGGCATGAAATGTATGTCCAACATTCTTTACTTCCTTCGAAATGCTATTATCTGTAGCACCCGTGTCATGATAAGCCTATTTCCAAAATGAAAAATACAACTGTGGTGATGTATAAGGAAATCGAGTTCTACAATAACCCTGTGAATCTAGACTTTGTCAAGGTTTGAATTCGAAGATGGCAGTAACGTGTTATGGTCTTCGCGTGGTTTGCTACTTATCCGCTCTTTCCCACCAGGTTTAGATGATGCGTTACCATACCATATCATCCCCATTATAGCAACAAACATTCCCAGAATCACGTGTAAATTGAGCCCTTCTTTTCCAAAGAAGATGAAGCCCAATATCAAGACAAGTATCGTCTTCATATGGCCAAGGACTTGAAATGAAACAGCTGTGAATCTCCCAATGCAGATGAACTGACTCAGATTCGTTCCTACAGCAATGGTACATGATAATGCTACGAACAGCTGCACAAGAGACGAAGAAGAATTGGAATGGCAAATTCAGTCAAGCTGCAAATCACAATACTAATGGGATTGAAGATCCCTTGCATACATCTCAAGTATTGGTACCATGGTCTGTGGACTTGATGAGCACTAAAGGTATGATAAACTGTAGGTGTAACTAAAATTGGAAGATAGCTTAACTTGCAACGGAGATTATTCTTCCCTATATTAATCAAGCAAAAACATCATGTGTATTATCAAGGCCCTCACCTAAGCAGGTGGGAGCCTCTTTAGGAGCATTGGGGCATGTTATTAAGTTGTGCCAACATTTGTGTACTTGCATTGTATCAAGTAATTATGATTTTAAAGAAACGAAGAAGCATCAATGTCACTAGTACTTCACGATTGACTTGGTTATTTAGTCGAAAGTAAACGGTAGGAGGTCTTACTTACCACAGAAGTTAATAGATAGGGATATGCATCAATTCTCTTCTCGGTGAGCCAATAGTCCAGAAAAGGGCCCAAGAGAAGAAGAGATGTAGCCTGAAGTGGCGCTGTGTGCCCTAACAAGTCAAAAGATCCCAGCGAATACTTGCGTTGAAGAAAATGGACGTACTGCAAATTTCAACATAGGACAAAATCATTACATTTCTTGCCAACGCAAAAAAGAAAAAGACGACTGAAAACAAAGATTAACATAGAAACAAAATACAGATAATTATATCCTTCGTATGAAAGAATAAGGAAGAAACCGCAGCTTGAAACTCAATGTGACACTAACATTAGATTACCCTATTCATTTGATTATGTGATTGTAAATGTGGGGAAGTTGAAACTAAATAATAAAGAGGAATTGGATATTGAAAGTCAATCTGAACAAAACACAACATTATGCAACCAGATTACCCTATTTATTTGAGTCTGTGATTGTAAATGTGGGAATACTAAAAATGCATCCATATTGGAGTTAAAGAGTGGGAACAAGTAGCAATACATGTGTAGAAACAACGTAATAAATCAGAGAATTTCTTGTAATCATAAAGCCTAATTAGCCAAACATATGGTTGACTCAATTTTCAAGATTTTTTTGTATTGCTCCGGATAGTTATAATTCCTGGATGCAAAAGATACTTACATACTGCTGCAAGGCAGTGCTCCAGACTGCTATAACTGCAGCTATCAAACCTTTAGCATTAACACTCACGTCAGTAACAGTACATATTGCCACTCCCAGCAACACTAATAAAATGCTTAGTTTAGTATCCCTCGAGTATCGTACATTGTCCAGAACAACTTCCAGAAAACAGGAAACGGGGATCATACTCAGCTTAGCAATCTGATAAAAATATCAAGATAAAAAAATTATAAAATAAAATCCAGATAGGAAAATAGATAGAAGGAATGGAAATTTGGTAGTCCAAACTTGCCTGGTAAAATCCCACGGAGTTCCACATCAGGCTCACATTCATTCCAACAATAGAAAAGTTAGCAAACATAACAAATCTTAGAAGCTCGGGCCATGGAAGGTGGGATTTTTTAATAAATCCTAGCCACTTAAGGAAAAGAGTCATCGCGGTTGTTGTGGCAAAATGGAGACCCGTTAAAGTAGTAGCTGCAGAAATTGAAAGAGACAGATACTAATTGAGCTCTTAAAAAAACAAATTATTTAATACGGTACATTGATTCTTAAGTTAGTATAATTGCACCAGAAGAAGGTGGTAAAACTTGAGCAAATGCAAATTTCAAATAATATACCAGATAGGTCCAATGACTAGATAATCAATTTGCAGGCATTTAGGTATAAATGAAAATGTAAGGATCTAACATTTTTTCCTTCAAGTGTTATATACTGAAGTCTTTAGTCCTTCATTTCTGAACAAAAACCAAATTAAACTTTAACTTGCAAAAGGGGGCCACGAAACTGAAAAGCTAAGAGAGTTCGCTATGACAATACATAACTGCTTGAAACAGTGGCCACATCGGTCAACTAAGACCACGATGGGCCTAAAAAGACCTGAAGGAATTAATAGACCTAACAATCTAGAAACAATTAAAACAACAGCCTGTGTTTGAACAACATAAGAGAATTTTATGCATTCTCCACGTTTCTAACTCCATCATGAAATCCTTTGATTTATTTGCTAATAGTCGGAAAAAACTAAAAGTCTAAAACCCACAACTTAAATGAGTGGTGAACCCTTGTCACTGGTCCTACAACATAGACACAGAATTGGAAAGAGAAACAATCGAGAAAATAATTCACATTTAACTCACCAAAACTGAAACCATAATTGGTCAATAAAGTTTTATTAACAATGATAATTCCAACTGATGTTACAATGTTGAAGAGCCATGACGCTAGATCAGCAGCCCTCTTACTATCCTTGCTAGCAGCAGAAGCCATGTTTACTTCTCTACAGCTTCAAAATAAGTTGCATTGTCAGCAGACAGTGACTGAATTCGATTTGTTGTAATTAAAAACGAATTTGACGGTCACAGACTAAATATTCATTTGAGCTTGTCGACCAGAGATAGTGCATTAAATCATTCAAATAAAAATGGGAAAAAGTAGTTCCTTTCAAAGATGAACAATGCTAATCAACAAGAAAGAACAATTTTGAAACAACATAAAAACATCAACAGGGAGAAATCGAACTAATTGAAATAAAACAAAAAGAAAATACACGGATAATGAACGAATATACTCGAATCATGGACACTAAACTCGGGATGAAAATCACGCATTAACCGTTGATTTCTAATGTACACAAAATATAAACTACAATACGCATAAATCTTAATCGAAAACGCCATAATTGCTGCTGTTTTGCTCAGACAAAGCAAACTGGTATCTCAAAATCAAGATCCCCAACAATGCGGATCCAAGTCAAACTTAGCAATATAGTCAACTTAAGGCCCAAAAAACAAACCCAATTCATGAAATTACATAGAAAAGAAAAGATACTTACAAACTTTTCAATAAATATATTTATATGTTGCAGCTCATGTAGTGTAAATGAACTAAATCAAGAAAAGATTGGATTTTACACTTGGGCTATTTATATAAATAGATAAGAAACTACAGAATGCATATCAAACATTGAAATAACCCGTTCCATATAATTATTATTTTAATATTATTCGAAAGTAGAAATTAGATTCGGGTTCGAGTTTTGTTGTTATTCATGAGAAGAGTTTAAAGCTATAATGCAGCTCAAAGCCTCATAAATATCTCATATTTCATCAGCTATTCTCATCATCAATCCTTTAATATTTCTTGGCCAAGGGCCGAACCCTCTGCTTTTAGCTTGATTTTTTTCGTTTGTAGTGGAATCTTTGTTGCAGTCATCATGTAAATAAATTCATAAATCTCTTAATTATAGAAGGTATGAGTTTTTTATGTTGAATGTATACATTTTTGGTATAGTTAGTATATCTTGTAAGTTTGACTTGTTGGCTGAGTTGACTTTAGTTGGGACTTTAGATGGTAGAGATCTTGTCATCCCCAAAGCTTGAATATTACGTGGTTAAAGTGATTGTAATCGATTTTTTTGGGGTTGAAATGTGTTGGATGAGTTAATTGACTTTTAGGTTGACTTTTCTCAAATCACTTTTAAGTTGTAAAAGTATGTTATTGCATTTAATAAGGTTGTTTGAATTATAATTTTGTGACTTTTGTATGGTGGTAGAGATTATGTTAATATGATTGGAGTAAAGTGAGTAGTATTTAGGGTTTTGGAATTAAGATTGTTAATAATGGAAATATTAGTTTGGGAAAGTTGTTATTGGGTTGAATAGAAGTTGTTTAAAGTGTTAATGTTTGAAGGAGGTGGAGGCCGATTGGGTTGGGGTTTGTGATGGTTGAAATTTTGTCGATTTAATAATGGTTTATCTTGGTATAGTAATCTTTTCGCATAAGTTGATTGAAGTAATTAAAATGGTTGTTAGTTGGATAGTAACTAAATAGAGTTATTAGTATGGTAGTAGTGGTAATTGTGTTTTCTCGGGTGTTTTGGTTGGCGTGGAGGCGTGGGAAGAGGCACTTGGACTAATTAGGCGGTATTTGTTGCTTGAGGTGAGTATTTATACCATGGGTGTAGATAATTTACTTCTTCGTGGATATGTTGCATTTGTTGATGTTGTGAGCGTGTTTTATGTATGTATCGATGTGTTGATTGTTGAGAATATATGGTTAGTTAGTGGTTGCCTTGTCTTCTGATGCGAGTGTGTAGTGGTTCTGCGTATGCGTAGATGCAGTGTGTGGTGGTTGTCTTGTACTCTTATGCAGGTGTGTTGCCTTGTCTTGATGCGAGTGTGTTTAGATTACTTTTGTACTACGATACGAGTATGTTGTGTTAGCTTCTGAGTACGAGTGTGTTGTGAATTACTTGCTTATCTTGATCTGAGTGTGTAAATGGTTGCTTGTGCACTACGATACAAGTGTGTGAGTGATTGTCTTGTATTATGGTACAAGTGTGTTGTGTTTACTCGTATCGTTACGAGTGTGATTTATAGCTTATATCGATGGTCATAAGTTTGCTCCTGCCGGGTTGAGGTTGATTATATCTTGGCGATCTGGTTGTAGGAATCCGGTTCTCGTTGATTGAGATTGAGTTGTTTAGTTTGTGGGGTGAGAGTAGTACCCAGCGTTATTTGGTAGAGTTAGGAGTTGGATGGTCTAGTTGTTGGTCGTGAGGTTTTTATATTATTGGTTGATAAGTAGAGTTATTGGATTTGATTGGGTGTTGTTGTCATTATTTACTTGGGATAACGTGATCTTGAGTATTGGTTGTGCTTATTAGAATATGTAAATGTTAGTTAGATTGGGCTATGGTAATGTGTGTGGCGTTGATATAGCCTTATGATCTGAAACATGATAACGAACTCCTTAATGATATACTTTTTATTTATGGCCTTGAATAGTATTGTATCTGCGTAAATGCTTCCATATTTTATGCGAGTACTGGATTTTATAGTCTGTTCTTCGTGGGAGTGAGTTAATTTTATTTCTTGAGATGCGTATTCCCCATTTAAGTTTCGCGAGCACACAGGCACGTAAAATGAA
Organism: Lithospermum erythrorhizon; assembly: GCA_019722365.1. Lineage (NCBI taxonomy): Eukaryota > Viridiplantae > Streptophyta > Magnoliopsida > Boraginales > Boraginaceae > Lithospermum > Lithospermum erythrorhizon. The sequence goes on from JADFUC010000713.1 coordinate 27,950, forward strand.
GCGTAGGCTTCGATTCGGTTCAGTATTCGATTCGAAATAATTCGGCTCGAGTCTCGGCTCGGGAAATCAAGCGAGACTCAGCCTTAAAAACCGATGTCGGGCGATTAATGAGGCAGTTCAAAAAATTTCTTCGATAAGCTTTGCAGCGTTGGTATAAACTCCATCGGCTCAAGAAATATCATTTAACTAATTTAAACTTGAGCAACCATAATCCGTATAATACCCGTTTAAGCAGCCCGTATTGATAATATGTTTAGCCTTTTAAGTAATTAATCGATATAATTACCCATTTGACCGAATGTCTGTAAGCCTTGTGGCTTAACTTCTGACCCATTAGCGCCGTAACTCATAATGAAGTCATAAATCAGCCCCCCAAGAAGTTCATAGCAGCGATCGTAGCTTCATACCCCGACAAAATTAAGCCAGCGATTTTCTGACCCGGTAACAGCTAGTACTTCCCGTCTCTGATATTATTTTAAACTTATTTCTTACAATTTCTCCAAAAACCCAAGCGAAAATTGAAAGCAATTGCGTGTGTTTGCGTTTAAAGAAAATTCAAGCAAATTGAAGATTTAATGAATTGTGCGTATTTCAATTATTCAATTAGGTATTTAATTGTAATTAAATTACGATTAGGTATTCTGATTCGATGGTATTTTTTGATGTAATTCTTATTTATTCAACTTCTTTTTTGAAGTTCGATTGGTATTGTTGATTCGATTGTTATTTTATTTTGATTTGGATTTGAATTAGATATTCATTTTTTTATTCCTAATTAGGTATTTGAATTAGATATTCAGCGTTTTATTTTAATTAGGTATTGATTGTTTTTTAATTGGTATTGATATTTTTCAATGTTTGATTAAATGTTGTTTTGGTTAATTTTTTTTTAATATCATAGAACCATTTCAAGCGGTTCGACTTCGGTATCGAACCTCGGCCAGAAGCACGTTAGTTGTTGAAATTCGGCGAATCGAGGCGAACTCGAGCACACGATATTCGGTTCGGTCGGCACCGTTCTGACCCGTCACTTTCGCACATTCGCTATGGCGACATTTTCATTGTGCGGGTTATTTGGTGGTCTTTGTAGCGTTTTTCGAGCTTGTTCGAGAAAATGGGTTGCCCCAAACGCTAGGTGGCGGCAGGTGACGATAGTCTCGCGATCTCGTTGTTTTTGGATTGTATTCGGTTATGCGTATTGTTGTATTTTGGGATTCGGGCTGGTTGTTGTAGATATTTTGTACATGATGTTTGTTGTAAGTGTGGTTGGAAATACAGTAGAATCTAGTATGAATTTCATTTTGTGATAAAAGCATAAATTCGTACATCCCGGATCACCAAAATGATATAAATTAATCTAAAATTCATATAATGACTTATATGAATACGAGAGTACTTACAGAGATGCCAGCGGAAGTCTATCTCCAAATCTTTCAAGAAACTCCTTTGAATTCCATCGTTGAAGCGGCACCAAATGTAGTGCGCCGGTTAGTCGCGGGAGGTTGAATCCTACGTTGCGTTTGCTAGAACATGGATTGAATTGGATGAAAAATCAAGAAGAATTTTCAATTCTTCACTTGAAGTCTTCGGCGTTAGAGGAAGATGAGGGAGGCGCTTTTGTTTTTGTTTATAACAATTATGATGAAAACTGTAAAACTGGAAACATATAGGTCGAGCTTAAAAGCCCGACCGAATAGGCTTTAATGAGCCGACCGTTAAATTTAATTAAATGGATTAAGTAAGATCAAAGCGCTAACAAAGTTGTTAATAATGGCCCAACGAGTTACTAACAAGCTGACTAGCTATCGAATTAATTGATTGGTAATTGAATGAGTGGTTAAATCCGATTTACAATTTAAACATCGATGTAAAAATCTTAAATTGAGAATATTAGATTTGATTCTGATCAAATCTCGATTTAGAAAATGTAGTTTAATTTAAATTGCATGAAATAGAATTGGCGATCCTTTGTGTATTGTGACATACAGGCTCGGATAATAGTAAGTTGTATAATAACGATAATCGACTAATTACTATTATTACTCTTGATGTGGTAAGATACAGCAGCAATCGCTCGTAACCTCTTAAATTATCCTTGAGAACACTAATAATATACAATTACTAAGGTGAAACCTTATTTAAGTTAAAGGTAATGCGTTTAACTTATTAGGTAAATGAATTGATCTATGATTATCGCAGCCAGGCGTAATAAAAGGGAATCAATTTTTATTGATTTCCATGTCTCACGATGGATTTTTAAAAGCGTCTTGGCGGGTGTATATTATTTTATGGGTTTGTTGAGGGCGAGGTGGTTTGTAAATTGAGTAAATCCCGTCGGCGTGGTGACTGCGGTGTCCCAGTTCGGCGGTCAACCTCAGGCGGCCGACCTTGGGCGGGTTATTACAATTACCCCAGTATTCGAGCATAGGTTTCGGATTATTTGGTTATACGTGTTGTTATGTATGCATTTGTGTTTCTTTGAGTTGTGTTGGTTGAGTCTTTTCTTGGGGGTCTAAGTCTTTTCTTTCGTTTTAGGTAGGCATTGGGGATACTTGGTGTTCTGTGATAGGGTGACCGTGCCACGAGAGGTGCCCGCGGTAGGCAGAATAGCTGTGGAAGCAAGTGAGGTGGCGGGACACGGGTAGAGTTATGGCGGCGAGCCCGGTGTGGAACAGCAGGGTTCCGGTGTACATTCTGATTCCCCAGTTGATCCTGTTGTTGGGGATGAGTTACATGTTGGAGAGGACCTGGTACATGCACAGATAGCAGCCAGCGGGGAGGTTGAGAGTTACAGGAAGTAAGCTCTTCGACCGTTTCCTGAAGAGAGATCCCAAAGTTCTTTGGAGTAGGTACTCAGATTGAAGCGTCGAGTTTATTGAGAACTTGGGAGACCATGTGGAGCCGATGGCATTGAGGGAGAGGCGGGCGGGTTCGCCACCTCACAGGCTTCAGTGCGAGTCGTTGGTGGGAGGTAATCTGTTATCTTTGAGCTGGCAGGGGGGATCCGGTGTCTTTAGGAAGCGCTTTGTAAGCGTTGTTCGGGGAGAATTATTGTAGTACCTTATGGCCGCCTTAGAGAGGACCTGATTTTGATGACTTCGGGGTGAGCGATACGTTGGCAATCTGAGGCGATTCGGTGAGTTATGTCGCGCGCTTCGGTATGCGCCCGACCGAGCGAAGGTGCAGTTTCGTGGCGGATAAGATGGGAGATCGCCACGAGGCTACTCATTCTTGACGCTACCGGTTTCATGAGTTGAGAATCTTTGCGAAGGTTGAGATGGAGTTAGTGAGCTGAAGCCGGGGGAGGCGAAAGGCGGGCGGCAGGAGGTAGTTGGTACTAAGTGGACGCCCAGTGTCAGTTTGGAGGTGGTCCCGGGGCTAAAGTCGAGATTGAAAGCCATTCAGTCACGCGGTAGTTCGTCCGAGTTATTCGACGAGGAGCTGCTTTAACGCGGCATTTTCACCTAACTAGATCAAGATTAGTCAGGGAGGTAGCAGCTGTAGTTCAGTGAGGTTAAATTTATTTCCGTTGCGGTTATTTGGTCATAGGATGCGAGGATTTCGGAGAGAAAGGATGCATTTCCGTTTTAAATGGCTGGACATCTTGCGGTATTCTCTTTATCAGTAAGAGTGGGAGGTCTTTGAAATCTTATGCCGCTGGCCAGTCTGGGAGGTGGGTCGAGGCGGAGGTGTTGAACCTGCTGGAGGCCGGCGAGGCGAGTCGAGTTGGAGGCTCGGGGGAGGCCTTGATGGGTGACGAGTGGTTACAGCCGGGGAGAGCCGGACCAATGCGATTCTTCGGCGGGAGGCTAGATACTCTGAGTTATACTTGAGTACACTGTTATGTGATCACTTTCGAAATTTGAGGTACTTTTTTGATACGAAGCTACTCGTTCTTTTTATTTTCGAGTTTTCTTCGATGTTTTACTCATGTTGGGAGTCGCACTTGTTCGAGACATTATTATGACCTTAGTAGGGAGGTCGGTTGAGGTTAGATATGTATATAGGGTGTCCATGAGTGTGAATAATCAATTGTTAGTTGTGGATCTCTTTCGTTTGAACTAGTAGATTTGATGCTTTATCTTGGGTATGGTGGTTGGGCGAGACCTCCTTCAAGATTGATTGCAAATAAGGAGATTATTTTGCGAGTCAGGATGGGCCGATATTACGTTTTGAGGGAGATAGGAAGATTACACCATCGGAGTTTTTATTTAAATCACTTGAGGCTAGGAAGTTGATGCGAGAAGGTTGTCTGGGTTTTGGGGTATGTGGTGACTTGGAGAGAGGAGAACAGATTAGAGGATGTCTGGTGGTGTGGGTATGTCGTGTTTTTGGGAGGTTGCAGGTTTGTGAGAAGAAGTGGAGTTTTTCGATTGAAGTAGTTTGAGGTGCTGCTGATTTGTGCCGTATAGAATGAAGCTCAGCGAGGGGCCAGGGAAGTTGAAGACTTCGGTTAAAGGAGCTGGCATTAAAGGGAATTCATCCCAGGGCCAAAGGTGTTTTACCAAGTGGGATCGCGATTCTGTTTGTGAAAAAAAGAAGGTAGTACGTTTGAGGTTGTGTATAGACTACACATGGCTTCGAATAAGGTGACTAGCGTTATCAAATTTCTTGGGGATAGATGATCTATTTACGACCCGGCCGAGGAGGATGCCAGTGTTTCGAAGGTGAATTTGAGGTCGGTTATCGCGGTTGAGGATCAAAGGAGAGTGACATTAAATCTGACACTTTCGATCAAAGTATGGGCACTATGGGGATTATGGTAATATCGTTTGGGTTGACTAATGCACACCATGGCGTTCGTGGATTTGATGAGCCTTAGGAGTGTTTCGAGGATGTGGATAAGGATTCATGATTATGTTCATTGATGATATTTTGATCTACTCGAGTGATGAGGAGGAGCATGAGAGACACTTGCGGGTTGTGTTGGAGACATTGAGACAGCATTAGTTATACGCTAAGTTTAGGAAATGTGAATTCTTGTTAGAGAAGGTATAGTTCTTGGGCGATGTTGTCTCAGGTGATGGTATTTGTGTGGGCCCTTCGAGAAGGTGTGAATAATTTAGGGCGGCCGAGTGTGATAGAAGTGAGGTTTCTTGGGTTTGGTTGTGTATTCTGGGAGGTTTATTAGGGACTTCTCGTTGATTGCGGCCCAGGTGGCTGGTTGACCGGGAAGGGGTGTTCCGCTTTATTTGGGATGAAGTTGTGAGATGTTTGGGGGAGTTGAAGGTGGGATTGACTACTTGCGGTTTAGATTTACCATCAGGGTCACGAGGGTTTCGTGATCTGGCGATCTTGGCGCTTGATTTGGGGGCGTGTGTTGATGCAGTGGGAGGCGGATGCTTATCTTCTCGGTGAGGAACCGTGAGGAGGTCAGACCCGTGATCTTGAGTTAGCGTGATTGTTTTCTTGTTTGTGGGCATTACTTGTATAGGGTTAGATGCGATTTTCCTTGATCACAAAATTTTGGAAGTACCTATGGCCCAGAGAGACACAGATTTGAGGTAGGAGATGGATGGGTTTCCTCGACTACGATGTGACTATGAGTATCGCAGGGAAGGCGAATATGGTAGCAGATGCTGAGTCGGAAGGGGAGGCCAAGAACCCAAAGAGGAGATGAAGCGGCTTGGAGTTGAAGCAGCGTTGGTAAGCGATGGTGAGTTGTTGAAAGCAATGTGAAGGTTAGGCTGTGCTCTTTGATCGAATCTTGGGCTTAAATGAAAAGATCTTGAGAAATTATAGAATATCATTCAAGAGGTGAAGAATGAGTAGATTAGATTTTTGTAGTTGATGATAGTGGTGTGAGGATGAATGGTAGGTTGGTTGTGCAGTGATACGAGGAGTTGAAGAGGAAATTCTTGATGAGGCTCGTAATGCTCATATATAGCATGCGCGGGTATACGAAGATGTATCGGAGTTTGAGGTTAGTCTATTGGTGGCACAGGATGAAGAAGTGCGAGTTTGTGGGAGGTGTTTGTTTTGTCGGTGAAGATTGAGCATAGATACCTACTTGAATTATTCTGACACTTAGATTCTGAATGGGCGTGGGAGAACATCTGTGGATTTCTTATTTGGACTTCCTAAATCGTCGAGGTGAAGCGATGGGATTTGGGTGATCGTGGATATTGAATTTCGAAGTACGCTCTTTACGATTAAATCGGTAGATGGACCCGAGAGATGCTAGCAAGGATATATGTTGTCCAGTTAATGAGGCTGCGTAGAGTTTCAGTGTTGATTATCTACAGCAGTGATCACGAGAGTTTGCCGAGATTTTGGAGGGTTCCCGAGGCGAGGACGAGTTGGAGATTGAGAGTACATATTTCCATCCCAGACGGATGGGCAATGTCGAGGGCGATCGGACTTTGGAGAATATGCTTCAGTGTGTCTTGAGTTTCTCGTATCGCTATAGTTTCGAGCGGTTAGGATGATAAGTTACCTAAGATGGAGTTCACGTATAATAGCAGTTTCCATCTTTAATATCGAGATGGCACCATTTTGAGGCGTTGTATGGGCGGAAATATCGGAATCCGATTCGTTGGAATGAAGTGGAAAGAGAGGAAAGTTTATGGTTAGAGTTAGTGGAAAAGATCGGTGGAGAGGATCGAGTTGTCTGGCGACATCGAGAGCGCACGGGGCGGGGAGCAAAGAAATATGTTGATCGTCGCCGGGTGGACTTGTCTTTTTAAGTTGGAATCGAGTGTTTTTGAGGATATCTCCATGGAAAGGGGTAATGCGATTTGGACAGAAAGGGAATTGAGTCCCCATTATATCGGACCGTTTAAGATTTTGGCGAAAGTGGGATCCGTATCTTATCGTTTAAGCATTTCCTCGAGTTGGATAGGATTCACAATGTAGTCCGTATGCTTTGCACAGTATATCAGGATGAATCTCGCGTTCTTAGCTCGGTACGATTAAGGACTTGAGGGAGGATCTCGCTTTGAGGAGAAGCCGGTGAGGATTCTTGACCGGAAGGAAAAGGTATTGAGAAACAAGGTGGTGGCCTTGGTGAAAGTGTTGTGGAGGAATCAACGCGTAGAGGAGGCGACATGGGAACGCGAAGATGATATGAGGAGCCGTTACCCGTAGCTTTTCGCGTAGGAGGTAAGTTGTCATAGTTGTTTGTTTTACGTATTGTATGACTTCGAGTTTCATTAGTCTTCTTCGTAGTTGTTGAGTTGAGAAATTTCGGGCGAAATTTTTATCAGTGGGTAGATTGAAATAACCCATTCATTATAAGTATTATTTAATATTATTCGAAGTGCAGAAATTAGATTCGGGTTCGAGAGTTGTGTTGTTAAGCCAGGAGTTTAAAAGCCATACAGCGAGACTTAAACTATCATTAATATCCTACTTTGACTCAGCATCCTTTATTCATAAATCATCTGAATAACCAAACACTCACTGGCTTCCTTAAGGGCCGGACCACTGCCATACCACGAGCTTTTGATTTCTTTTTTATTTTTTGGTGGAATCTTGTTGCAATTCAACTCCATGTCTTGTTCATCTTGATTATCAAAGGTATGATTTTTATCTTCAAATCTAACTATTTTGAGCTATAGTTGACTATCTTTGTAAGTTTGACTTTTGTTGACTTGAGTTGACTTTGAATTTGGGACTTTAAAATGGTAGAGATATATAAATTAGGCTTGAATATTATGGTTAGAAGTGATTGTGTCGATTTTTTAGGGTTGAAATGTGTTGGATGAGTTAGTTGAGTTTTCACGTTGACTTTTCCCAATCCAACTTTTAAGTTGTAAAAGTATGTTATTGGATTTTAATATGGTTGTTTTGGAGTATAAATTGTGACTTTTGTGTGGTTCGTAGAGATTATGTTCAGATAAGTTGGGTAAAGTGAGTAGTATTTGGGGTTTTTGGAATTAAGTTTGTTAATAATGGAAGTATTAGTTTGGAAAAGTTGTTATTGGGTTGAATAGAAGTTGTTTAAAGTGGTAGTGTTTGAAGGAGGTGGAGGCCGATTGGGTTAGGAGTTTTGTGATGGTTGAAATTTGTCAATTTAATGATGCGTTTATGTTAGTAGTAATCTTTTTCACACTTAAGTTAATGATTGGTAATTAAAATTATTGTTAAGTTGGATAGTAACTAAATAGAGTTATTAATATAAGTAAGTAGTAATTGTAATTCTGGGTGTTTTAGTTGGGCGTAGATGGAAAGGCACTTGGGCTAATTAGGCGGGCGCGATTTATTCTTTAGCCAATGTGAAGTATTTATCGGGTGTAGATTAATTTATACTGCGTGAATGTGTTGCATTTGTTGATGTTGTGAGCATGTTTATGTATGTATGATGTGTTGATTGTTGGTATGTATGGTTAGTTAGTGGTTACCTTGTCTTTGCAGTGCGAGTGTGTGATGGATTTCAAGCTGTGCTTGCAGTGCAGAGGTGTGTTGTGGTTGCCTTGTGCCTACTGAGTGCGAGTGTGTTGTGCTTGCCTTGTACTACGATGCAGGTGTGTGGTGATTGCCTTGTATTCACCGGTACAAGTGTGTTGTGTTTGCCTCGTATCTCGTTACGAGGTGTGTTTGTTATCGGTATTGCCTTATCTTCGGTATGAGTGTCTTGTGTTGCCTCGTACCTCGTTCTGAGGTGTGGTTATAGCTTATGTCAACGGGCATAAGTTTCTCCTACTGAGTTGAGGTTAGGTCAAATGGTTGGTTTGGGAGTTGGATGGTCTCTTTGTTGGTGAGGTTTTTACGTTGGTTGATAGAGTAGAGTTGTGGATTTGATTGGGTGTTGGTGTTCTTTGTTTACTTGGGATAACATGATGCTTTAGTATTTAGTTTGTCTTTTATTAGAATGTGCGTATTGCTTAGATTGGGCCTATGAACTAATGACCATAGTAATAACGGTATTGATATAACCTTATGAGTAAGCTTGTGATACTTGGCTACATTAATGATATCTCTTTTATTTATAATGTGAATAGTATTTGTATTGCATCATCTTCATATTTTATGGAAATTCTTGATTTTATAGTCTGGCTACTCGTGGGAGTGAGTTAATTTCGCTCTTGAGATACATGTTCCACTTCAAAACTTGTGAATTACATCATATTACATTTGTGGGGCGGCATTTTCATTTGTGCGGGTTGACGGGTGGTCGCGCTAGCGTTTTTGAAGCTTGTTCGGTAGTCGTGTCTTAGAGCACAGAGTGGCGGCAGGTAGTAGTAGATCACTGTGATGTCGTTGTTTTGGATTATGTATTCGGTTATGCGTATTGTCGTATTTTTGGGATTTGGTGGTTGTTCCAGATATTTTATGCATGATGTTTGATGTATGTTGTTGTGAGTATTGGTTAGGAAATCTACGATGAATTGTTTTCTTAAAATTGCTGCTGGCCATTGTATATTGTTTTATGGGTTTATTTGAGGACAGGTGAGTTTGTAAATTGAGTCGTGGTGACGTGGTGGCCTGGTATGCGAGATTGGGCGATTAACCTCAGAATGGGCCGACACAGGCAGTCGTTACAAACATATAACTGAAAACACCAAAATTGCTTTGAGCTCCAAGAAAAGAAACAGAAACCAAATAATCCCAAAATGAAGATTCGAAACAACGTGGATCTAAGTAAAACTTAGAAGTCAACAGGGTAAACAAAAAGAAAAAGCCATTTGAATTTGAAATTGGATAGAATGGCTGGAGAAACACAAATTCATCAATAAATATATTTATGTGTTGCAGCTGATGCAGGGTAAATAGAAAAAAAATTGGATTTTTACAGTTGGGTTGTGTACATGGATTATGGAGTAGAAAGATCTGAGTAGTTATTTTGGAGTGAAAAAGGAAAAATGGGAAGTGTGACTAGTGCTATTACCGGTCCGGCTCGGATGGGGTTCAGCCAGCACGAGGATCGGACGGGCGTTCGATCCATTCGAGAATTGAACGAAACTCATTTCGGTCCGAAAATTCGGATCGAACTGAACGGTAAAAACCGATGCGATTACTTGATTTATCGAGAACGGTCGGTCACATAAAGATCCGGTATCCGAAGCGAAATATGTTTAAAATCAAACCAAAATCAAGCATGTTACATGAATTAAACTAATTAAAATTGAATATCCTAAATTCCTAATTAAAAATTGAAAACATACAAAAATAAAAAATAATAAAAGCTGAGAATTCGAAAATAATAACTTAAAATTAAACAACATTTCAAAATAATGCCACAAATAATTAAAGAACAATTTGAGAAATAACCTACCGGATCGGGTTAATTTCGGTTGTTGGACCGACTAGTTTTGATTCGCCGGTCCACGATAGCACTAAGTGTGGTATGTGAGAACTAGGGATATTGCTCGGTTGGAGTTGAAACAAAAAAAATCGACGGCGAATTTTTACCGTTTGGTTGGAAAAAAATGATATCAAATAGAAATGGTAAAAGAAAAATTATCTGACAAAAATTATACATTCGGTTTTATGAAGCAGACGAAACCAAACGAACAATCGAATACATATATTTTATTTAAAATATTTATATTTATGATATTTGAAATTTTTCATTTAAATTTTACGCTTTTAAAAAGATTATTGTACTTAAATACTTGATAATTTTAAGTCCAATGTCCAAATAACTAAATATATAATCCAAAGTTCAAAGTCCAACTCAAAATGCAAGGTCCAAAGTCCAAAATGATAAGTGATAGCACAAAATGCTTTGAACTCATAATACCTAATAATCTAATGACTCTGTCTCGCTTTACACTAAGCTGCATCGAACAATAATTACACCCACTTGATCATGCGATTCATTTAGTGGCATGTTTGAAATTATTTTTATTTGAAATTTCTAGTAGTGTGTTTTAATTTGAAATCGTGCATTTGATGAATGTTTGGAAACATTTGTTACTAATATGTTTTGAAGCTACATCTGTTTTTGTGCATGTGTTTGAATACCGTCTATTAGTAATATGCTAGTAAACAATCCTTTGGAACGACTATCCATAGTTATGTCATGCATTTAGTGTATGAGTTAAAATTTGTGTTTTTAATTTGAAATCATGAACTTTTTATATTATACTGTAGTTAATAAAACAGCCCGGCCGAACGAACCGGTAAGCATGTTTCGACATCACAGGCAATTCAAAGCCGAATAAATTTTGTACGAAATGGTTTATTGTATTTAGAAAGCCCGATAGGATGGGTTTAGGACAAAAAATGGGAAAAACGATCAAACGAAAACATCCCTAGTAAGAGCATATAGTTATATATCAGATCCTCAACAAGACAACAAGTCTTGTCTGCAAATGCGTTAATAGCAGGCTTCTTTTTCTAGTTTTCCTCTTATTGTTGGCCAGGCACAGTAACCCCGTACCAGCTCGAGCACGGAGCTTCAGTACTCGACTCAATAAAATATAAATTCATAACAAAATACAAAATTATTATTTTACCCTTAAATAGAACTTTCTTAAACACTAAACATGAAAATAGGGGTACATTCTGAAATACTCTAACATATGAGAATATTTTATAATAAATAAAAATAAAACAATTCAAAATAAACCTCAAATCGCCTTCTTTCTTGCAACCTACCTACGTCACAAAACCGAGCCGTCATCCAACTTCAAAATGATCGTAGCCCGGCCATTAGTCAAGTCAGTTAAGTAGACGAGAAGAGCGTTACATCAAGCAAGGAAACAATGACACATTATCCTTTTTAGTTGAGAATAATTGATTATTTATAGGAGTTGTAGTGTGGTTTAATACCATTTTGTCATGAGAATATTCCAGGATAACAAACTTCATAAGGCAAACATGAAAAGCATTGAGCAAAGAGAATATGAAATTCAAATGTTTGGCACTCAAATGGTCCCAAAATCATTTAGAATAATTTTATTTATGTAGAATTTACATACAAGTTGTTATTTACATTCCACTAGATAGGTATAAATACAAGTTGTAATCTCTTTGAGAATTTAGGGAACAAAATGAATATTTCCTCTACATAATTCTCTCTGACTTCATTATCTATTTCTCTTAATCCGCTTTTATTTACGCTTATCTAAATCCTGTATATTTACTACGTTATGTATCTTATCTTTCTATTGGTTATTTTACTTGGTATCGTGAGTTTCCTTAAGCGACTCCATCGTCATCCTTTTCAATCATCATCTTCCCGAAACGATTTCCAGCATCGCTGATCCGCGAAACATCTACATCAGGAAAATATGGATATGGCTGGATATTTGAATCGACATATTATTTCTAAATGATCTCTTCAATTATCCACAATCCTTGAATCAAACCATTTGTCACGGGGAATTTCATTTCATCAGAGACTTTAAACAGCAGACCACCACAAATGGACATTTCAAATAATATCAGCAAGATCCTTATCTCAACAATCAATATTCTTCTACAATTGCACTAAAACCACTTGAGCCTTATGATTTTGTACCCGTAGTAGGATTTCAATAGATCCTCGGACGTACATTCCTGATTACAATAGTGGTCGAGTAAACTTTCTGCCTACTTTGATGAGCTGATCTTACAGGATTCAAATCCCGTAATAGTCGTTAGATCGGAGACCATGGTGTGATTCTGCTTGTACTGCATTCTACTAATGATATTGATTACAAAACAACCGGTCAGGGATGTTAGTTTTAGTGTTGATTCGTTGAACGGTGAATCGGAGATTGTGCATTTGTTTGAGTTAGAAGTGCGTAAAGTGAAATAATCCGTTACGCCTAAGCGATTAAATAATTATATATATATATATATATATATATATATATATATATATATATATATATATATCGATTGATAATTAGGACCGGAGATAGTATAAATAATTTCGGAATAAAATCGATATACCAAGACTAATATTATATGAGTAGTATTTTATGTCACGGAAAATTTTACATTTGGAATCGGTTTCATAGTAAATTAAATGCAAAAAGTGGAGATATAAAAGCTAGAACCAAAGCGGGGCTAAAAACTCTTCTTTAAAATATCTTACCGTCACTTATCGGCAATATCATTACACAAAACAAAAATCCCATCTTCTTCTTTTCTCAAGGTGGCGAACTCAGCTCTCCCCCGCTGAAAATTTTCTTCAATTTCTTCCAGTGCTGTGGCTTCAAGACATTTAAAGTCAATTTTCACTCTTCCCTCATCATTTTACGCTTTCATTAAAGGTAAGGAAGTTGGAAACTTTGGTGATATTTTCTAAGATTTTATGCCAAGTTTGGCTTTGTTGACTTTTGAAAAAGTGGAGTTTTAAAGTTTGAAATGGTATAGAAGTATCCTCTAAGCTTGAAATATGTTATTAGTAGTGATTATAATTGATTTTAGGGGTTGAAAGGTATTGATTGAGTTAGTTGACTTTTTCTAAGTTTCTTTAAATTATATTATGATGTTATGGGGCTTTAATATAGTTGTTTTAAGATGTAAGTTGGATGTTTCTTTGTTGATTGGTAGAGGATATTGTTGAGTTAGGTTATTCCAAAGTTAGTGTGGTGAGTATTTAAAATTAAAGGTTGATTATAATGGACTAATTAGTTGGGAATTGATTGTTGGATTGATTAGAATTTGATTAAAGTGTGTTATGGTTGAGGTAGGGATGACAGCAGAAGGATAATTTATATGGATTTGAAATTTTGTCGTTTATTAGTCGTTAAGACCATAGCGTGAAATGTCGTTCATTTAGAGTTGTTAAGTTGGCAATTAGAATGTTGATAAAAGTTGGATTTGAAGTTTTTCTAGTTTATTGTTTAATGATTTATAATGGTGATACATTCTTAATTATGAAGGATGTTGTGTAATAATCGAGTTTAAGTGGAGGAAATTATATTCTTACGATATATCAATAATCCGGGTAGTTTTTGTTGAATTTAGGATTCTTATCACGGGGTTGTGGGTTTACACATTTTAATCTTTACTTGGGATTTAATAAATATAGGAGGATGTTATTAATAGGGAAGTAAATGTGTATAATTTCTTGGATGAGGAGTTGAGCCGGACTGTGCGTGGACTACTAGAGATAATCCCAGTTCTTTTACCTCGAGGTGAGTACAAATCTCCACGATGGAAACTAACTCATATATATTATGATTATATATTCGATTATGTGTTTGTATGTGACTATATTGGGTATGTATATTGATGTTATGAGATTGTTGTTATTGATTGATGTTATGAGATTGTTGTTATTGGGGCCCGGTATTTATGAGATTGTGGTAGTTGTTGCGTGATTGTGTTGTGTGGTTGTGTATTGTTGTATGTGGTTGGTGCGTGATTCTTTTGCGGAGTTGATTTTGGGTGGGAATGATATGTGTATATATACATTATGTCATGGGAAACTTTACATTTGGAATTGGTTTCATTGAAGTTGAAGTACGGAGAGAAGTGGAAAATTAGCAGAAACCGAGCAGACGTAATTTTTCCACTAAATATTCCACACACCACACTTTCTATCTCCATCCTAAATCAAAACTTCATTTTCCTCTTCTTTTCCACTTATGGTGATTACCTCTTACCCTTTGAAATTTTTCTTCCGTTTCCTTCCGATCCTTTTGTGAGCAAGAGACAATAAATGTTGATTTTCATCTTCCCTAAATCCTCCTCTACCGTCGAGGTTGAGCTGGACTGTAGGGCGCCTAGAGTTAGCATTCTTGCTTGGGCTCGAGGTGAATACAAGTCTGCTTGATGGGAACCTTTCGTATATATTATATTATATATTACTGCGTGTGTTGTGTTGGGACTATTAAAATGGTAATGCTGTGTGATTATAATTGATATTATGTGTAAATCACGATATATGATTTATATTATGAAATAATTGAGATTAGATTGATGCAAGTAATGATAATCGTTTATGATTTATATCGTATGATAAGCTGAGATTATGAGTTATATTATAGAGATAATTGAGAATATGATTCATGTTATGAGATTTGGGTATGCCGCATTAATGCAGGTATTAATGCTTACAGTAACTGCGTGATGTGTGTGCGGATGTGCTTTGATTGCTTTGTGTGTATTTGCGGGCGGTGGTGACCCGACCGGGAGGTTTGGTGTGGTATTGCATATTGTGGGTAGCCAGGTGGATTCGGAGGTTTGTTGTGATATATGCTAGCATTGAGGTGTAGCCTCGGTGGGGAGGATGGAGGTGGGGCCTCGTCGATTGATTATTTGGAGGTGGATTCCTCATATGTATTATTTGGAGTGGATTCCCTCGTATGTGTGTGTGCGGAGGTGGATTATCGTATGTATTATTTGGAGGTGGATTCCTCAAATGCATTTCTTATTTGTGGAGGTGGATTCCTCGTTTGATGACTTTGATTATCTTTGTGTGTTGAGGCAGTTTCCACTTAAATGAATATTAGATTATTTATGATTATAAAGATCGTGTGTATAGTATTATGTAACATCATTATAAGAGGATTACATGTTAGTTGTGAATTTGTTATTCGTTATTGCTTTGGTTAATGAATATGCATATGTTATATATATAAGTATGAATATGTGATGGATCAGTGCATGGTATTTGTATTCACTTTCGACAATAAATTTGACTCCACTATTCTCTATGGTAGTTTATGCCTAGGTTTCTAAGGGGTTGACAGTGAGGTTGTCAGTGCATTGATAGAATTTTAGCAGTTAGAGATTAGCAAATTAATGGCGATAGTGGCATAGAGATCACCAGCAGTCCTTTTCCTCTTGTTATGTTTTCTATCATTCAATCTTGTATATTGAGAGAATTTGGTGTAATATGTTGTATTGTGGAGATTTTGTGTGTATTGTATGGTTGTATTCTCCAGGTTGATGTAAGTTTCGTTGGTGATACGTTCTTGTGTGATGTATTGTTAGTTCACCACGATGGACAAAAGTGTATTATTATTATTATTATTAATATTAAAATGAAGTCCTTTTATGTTGTAAATCCGTCGTCGGTGACTACGATACGAGTTGTTGATGACGCCCAACCTCAGGCGGCCGACACAGGAAGTGATCGTTACTATTTTAGTATCGAGCCTAGGTTCGATTTTACTGTGGTGTCTGGCTATGTGCTAGGTGTAAGATGGTCGGTGGTTAATGTGATATTAGTCTTCTTATTAGATGCGAGATTTCTCTTCTTTCGTTATTTATTGAGGATGCCTCTGGAAGATTTTAAATCAGCTAGCGTGTGAGTACCCTTAGGGTAAGGTTAGAGATGAATCATATTAAGATTTATTTGTAAGTTGACATAAAGGTAAGGCGGTTAGTAACTTTGATGAGTATCTGATTGAAGTTGGATTATGAAGAGCCTCACGTGTTGTCATTGAAGTGATACTACCACGGATAGTGGGTTCGTTGAAGTTAGTGGGTGCGTCTTTACCTACGGATAACGGTTGTTATCGAGGATGAACTTCAAAGAGGCGAAACATGGAAATGAGATGCTAGGATATGAGTAGATTTGTTGGAATTTGGTTGGACTGAAGAGAGATGTCAAAGGATGTTGGGAAGGAATTTACAATGCCGAGTTAGAATTGTTAAGTGGTTGAGATATTTATGTAAATCTAAGAGTGTTAAGGGTAATATGGTGATTGTGGTATAAGATTGTTGATCCTTAGATGCGTGAAGTTAAATCGGTGCACCTGAAATAATTGGTGGTAGAGTGTTGGTGATAATTATGATAGTTGGACCCAAGTGTTAGGGTAGAGAGAGAATTAATTTAGTTGACGTATCAGGATGGACCACTCGTGAAGATGAAGTAAGTTAATGAATCTTGTTGTCCGATGTGGGGTATGAATATGAGAGGCAAGAAGAGAATATGTAAGTGTCGTAATAGGTTGATATGGGAAATTCTATTTCGATGGATACTAAGGGAATTGAGGATAAGCTGAAATGGAAAATTTTGCCGTAAAACTGTTGTTAC
The DNA here is from genome assembly GCA_019722365.1 of Lithospermum erythrorhizon. Classification (NCBI taxonomy): domain Eukaryota; kingdom Viridiplantae; phylum Streptophyta; class Magnoliopsida; order Boraginales; family Boraginaceae; genus Lithospermum; species Lithospermum erythrorhizon. Next base: position 44,820 of record JADFUC010000713.1, read on the forward strand.
GATTGGCTGATTGTGCGAGTTTATCGATCCATACAGATGGGTGGAATATGTTTGTCGTGAAATATTGGAAAGAATTGGTATTGGTGGAATTAAGTATGTAGGTACTCTGTTGAGTGGATATGAAGTTGGATTTAATGTAGCGGGTAGATTGGGATAAAATAGAATATTTTAGTGATTGTCATTATGAAGTTCTAAGTTGATTAAGTTGTGTGAATTGTTGCTTGGAGAATAAAGTGGGGAAAAAATAAAATTTTGGGACCTGGGAGAAAAGAAAAAGATGTTTAGTAGTACTACATTAAATAAAACTTTGAGAGTGGATGTATCTTGTTGAATAATTTTATGAAATAAGGATGTTAGCGTAATGGTGATATATTATTTAAAGGTGATGATAAATAGAGATATTTTGGGAATTACATAACATGATTGAGATTAGGTTGAAACGAGATTTTTGGTGGTTGTTAATGTATGATGAAGTTGTGTATAATCGCATTATGATGAAACGTGAAGCACGGAATAGAACCATGGGAAGGTATGATATGTGGAGTATATGTTATGCTGGTGTAGGATACGTGGAGTTGTAACATGTATGAATTGAAAGGAGAAAGTATGAAATTATGATATAAATTTGGTAATAATAGTTGGAATATCAAAGATTTAATTAATGGTGCAATTTGGTTGTTCGAGTAGTCAAGGAAAAGACATGAGAAAGGAATGATGATTTCTTCGAAGACTTGAATATATTGTATGCAATTATATATAATGAAGAATGTTGATTTGGAAATTTGAATTTGTGGTTAGATGAGTTGAGTAGAGTTATAAGAGGTGAATTTCATAAATTATGGTTAAGAGACGTGAATAGATGGTTAAGAAGGTTAAAGGTTAAATGAATCAAAGAATGCAGTTGGTTTTCTTAAATGGGGAATAGATATTTCGACATTCAAGGTGATAAGAGGAGTAAAATATTTGGATATTATCTTTGTTTCCAAGGCGGTGATAAGCGGGTGGTGTTCGATTCAAAGGTTGAGGATAAATTTTTCAAGGATGAGTTGAGGTTATAAGCGAAATCTTCGTAAATTATAAGATTTGAAATGCAGAGCTCGCTTGGAGGAGGTTGGACTACTTGATAAGAAAATTGAGTAGGAATTAGTAGCGGAATATCAATGAATCTTGGGATCTAGAAACTCATAAAATATGATGGTTAATGTATGGGGTCATAAATGGAAAATGTTGCTTAAGGATAGTATGATGGGAACTAATGATGGTGATGCGCTAATGCTAGTTCTAAGGATTTGAATTAATGGACTCTTGAGTGTAGATGAGGTTGACAAATTCCTTAGGGAATGATAGGTATTAACGAAGTGTGGTAGAATATACGTATGTTGCCTTAATGAATCATGAGGATAATTATGGAAATGAGCTCATCAAGGGTGTATAATGTGAGACTTGGTAGTTTTGAGGTGTAGTGTGACTTGGGAATAATTGGTATCATGGAGGAGAGACGGAGATTGTTGTTATTTCATGCTTCAGAGGATCGAAATTACACTTATGATTTTGGTTGATGGATTTGGAGAGATCTTGTAGGGATGATCATTGAATTGTAAGGTAGATCTGAGTTTCACAGCAAGGTTGAATCATGATGTGGCGTGGAGTGAGTGTTACATGTGGAGCGATCATAGATTACATGGATTTTGTAATGGTCGTGAGGGCCGTGGTCGAGATGTTAGAAGCATGGTTTGGTAATGATTGAGGAGTCGGATGTGATTAGAATACAACAGGTGAATTAGTAAGATTCAAGGGCCGAATAGTGAGGCTGTTATGTTGATCCGGTACATAGAGGCCTTATCGGGTAAGTGAGTGACTATTGTATGAGGATATGAGACGTATTGAGATGTAAGACCTGAGTTAGCAGAGATGATAATTTAATTAAGAGAAAAGTTGCTCACGGTAATAATAACTTCGAGCCGGTGTTAGGATGGAACTACTCGGGAAGCTATTGAAGAAATGTTGAATTCTAATATTGTTGAAATGGGAGACGGGAGGAAAGGAAAAAATGACTCACGATGTGAGTGATGAGAACTACGAGGGAAGAATGGAACTTGATATGACTACGACTAAATAACTTTCGATATGTTAAATTAATGAAGAGACAGCATTGGGCGAATACTATAATATAGCTAAGTGAGCAGGAATGAGGATTCGCAAAAGTACTATAAGCAATGCAGTAACTAG
>JADFUC010000035.1:0-21002 GCA_019722365.1 Lithospermum erythrorhizon
TCATTGTGCTTCGTTCGGTTACGTATTGCTCTAATGTCGGTATATGCGGAAGCAAAAATGCATAGGATATATTGCAAACCCCCGCGTATGAGGAACCTTGAAGGTAAAACATGTGAAAATTTGTGGTCCTCTGAGGAGAATTAATGGTAGTGTTGATAAGAATGCGGAAAATCATCTTCTAGCGAGGATGTGGTACCCGGATGTTGCGGAGGAACAAGCACTGTAGCTTGGAAACAATAGAGAACCAAGTTTCAAAAACAGAGTCGGTGCCACTAAGGCTATGGTAGAAGAGACTCGTGAGGATGATGGTGTCACTAACATTAGGATGAAGATATTGTGTTTCCCTTTCTCACGAAACAAAAGAAATCCAAGAAGAGGAAAGTGAAGAAATAAGTGGCCGGAGTCTTCGGCTTAAACTATCAGAGAAGGAAGAAAACATAGAAACTGAAAGAGCTAGAAAGAACAAGAAAAAACTACTCATTGAGAGCACAAAGGGTTCTTGTGAGGCGAGGTCTGACTCTGAGGAGAAAAGAGGTTGAAGAGGCTGGCCGAGGGGCGAGGGAGATACCACATCGTACTTGCGTAAATGGAATGGCCGAATGGGCACCGAACAGAACAACAAGCGATGATCATTGAGGATTGAAGAAAGGCGTTGTAGTGATGAAAAGAGGAGAAGGCTGAGGGCAAGCTCGGGATAAGTAAGCTTGAGAACTTGAGTGGGAATCGAAGAATTCGAAAGAATGTAGCGATGTTCCCTGACGATGTGTCTCTTAACTCTACGAAGAAGCAATGGCCGGGTGGAGTTTTGTGGCCAACCGGCAGTAGGCTAGTTATTGTCCAAATCGATGAGAAGAACACTCCCAACGTCATGGGGATTCTTGAGAGGTTTGAGTCGTAGCTCTTGTGGAGGTTGCGGCCCTACTATCGAAAGCTTATGCAGGGGTTCATATGCAACATGTCAGAAGACATTGATGACAACTTGCCGATACCGTAAATCACAAAGGTAACTTTTCGCAATCACACCTTTGATTTACTGCTCCCGGTTGATAAATGATCACTTTGAAGACCAAATGGAGGTGAAAGCATTTGGGTATAATTTGAGGACTAGAGATATAGTCAAAGTGCGGCGGTGGCGTGGTTGACACATGGCACGAAAGGCGCCATCTTCAAGTTGTGAGTGTGAAGTATGCTATGTTAATAAGGTAGGCGTTGCAAATTGGATTCCCATTTACCATGCTTCAGTGTCTGAAGCATTGGGAAAGTTTTTTATATATGGTTGGGCTGGTGCTTCTTTTAATTATGGAGAGAGGGTGCTCTTTGGTGGAAATCTTTCCATGCCCACTTAGCGTCTTTGTGTTAAACCCGATCATATCAAAAATGATACGCGGCGTTCTTTTGAGCAACCACGGTGATATTCGACATCCGATGATGTTGAGGAGAGTAGGAGTCATTACCATGTCCTAGACTAATGGAAGAGAAATCATGTGGCGATGTACCTGCAGGACCTCAGCGAAGAAGACACCTCGCGCTTCTGGCTGATGGCGCAGTGCGGCTATTGAAGGAGGAGATTAGGTATTTGAGCGGAGTGATTGAGCGAGGCGTGGCTCGTAAGTCGGTGTTAGAGAGCAAGCGGGGAGGCGGGCGGGTGAGGATGATGTTGGTGTTGATGATCGCTCTGCGTCGTGTTCTTTGTCGAGAAGTCGAACTAGTGTCTTTTGGCTATGTTTTTACTGGGAAAAATAGGGAGATGTCCGGCATGGAGGAACCACATGGTGGAGTTATAATGTGGTGTAAGCAGTATGTAGCAGCTTACTTCGTTTATATTGACATTACGTCTTTGGCAAATACATCGTCACTATTGTATTGGCCAGATTTGGTAAATATTTGTCGTTAAACCACAATCCATCTTGTTTGTGTTGATTGCCAAGCGGATATTGCAGCTTCTATTTGTGGGTATATACGCTAAATATGACGTCTAGGGTTCTTAAGCATATTTATGTGAAAAACTTACTCAAAGGGAGTTTGTTAGTGCGTAAATAGTTGGTCGAAGTGTTTATTTAATCGCGCCCAGCCGTCCTTGACAGAGATGTTAGCAACTATTCAAGAGCCGACGGGATCTTTCGCAGCGAGGGTATGTTCCATATTTGAAGAGGATCTACGAGGGGGATCTAGTAGATCTGTTGGTGAAGCTTATAGGCATGAGCATGAAATCAAGTATGAGAAGATACCGTCTAAAAATAAATAAAAAGTATATTGACGAAGCATTTATTAATTGCAAGAAGGAAATGATTCTTTATTACGCTTCCAGATGGAAGTTTTTAGGTTGCATTTCATAACGCTGCATGTGCCTACACTATATTATGAAAACTACGTTTGCGGGAGCGAAGAAAGGAAGCGAAAACAAGAGTGTATTACGCTTATTGTGTATTGAAGCATAGAGCCTTGTGTAGCGAGAATTTAGTGTGTAAAATTTGAATATCTGAGTGTTACTATAAACTCCATTAATTGTGTACAATATGCAGCGACAACGCGATTACAACAGTTTTATTCTTACGAAGATTATTGTAGTTTACACTTACTAGGGATAGTAGTGTATAGTAAAGGATATGGGTGTTATATTCGGGGAGGCTGGCGTATACATTCGATTGGAGTAGAATAGGCGAAAGAAGAATGGGGAGCATTCAGTAAGACCTGTTTTAATTCTTGATCATATTGGAACCGTTGGGCAATATGCCTCCCAGGGCGATAGGTGTTGTTTTAGCATGGCCGGGTTACCAAGCGTGTGTTTTTATTTTGGTGTTGTTTACTCTACATGGTTGTTGTTGGTCATTGAGTCATTGGCCAGTTGATGCATGTATTGTCCTTAACGGAGAGGTTACACAATTTCAAGGAATAATGCCTTGTGATTCTGCATATATGTCCCTCTTAGAATATGCTGTCTATTCAGTACTTGTTGAATGAGCTTCTATATTTCGATCTTCAAGTGCCGGCAATCGTCGGTATCATCATATGATCCTTGTTACTGGCGAACTTTCTCGTATCCCTTTTTGTTCGAGGAGTCTTGAGTCGCAGCTTGATAGCGATAAGCGCATCTGTCTACAGGAATATATTCCCGCGAGGCACTAGAGGGCCGTCTTGTCTTCCCTCGCCCTTCCTCCCCTCTTCCTTGGGCCAGCGGAAGCGGGAGAAACGGCACTCCAGCAGTACCTCGGCGGCCGGGAAGTAGGCTTTGGTCGGGCGCCGGATCATGTCAAAGCGCTCCGTCTGGGCTCGAGGCTCCGGCGCGGCCCATATCTACGGTGGCTTCCTGCTGCTCTTACCGGCTCTTTTCCGCCTCCTCGATCCGTATGCCTTAGGCCCGTTCATACGGCCTCCTCCAAAATCTAAAGTACACTTTCTTGAGAGGCTCCTTAAAGCTTGCTGACCCTTAAAACCTCAAAGGCAATGTAACAATCTTGTAATTGGCCTAGGTATCCAAATTAAACTACGTGCAGAACTTCGCTCTAGAAGAGCGATCCCATTTCATTCTCACTACGTTTGATGGTCTGTCAAAGAGTCTCGTCACTTATCTGCTGGACCAACTTCCCAGCATGGGTTCTAGTAAAAGTTTTTGAGCTCCTCGAAGAAAGTAATGCACTCTTCAGGCAACCGTTTGAACCATTTTAGTACAGGACCGGCCACACTAGATCGAAAGGCCTTGCAGTACCTGGCTGTCGGTGGTAAAATGACATACGGGATTGGAAACTCCACATGACGTGCTCGCTTGGATCCGTCTTCCCGTTGAATTTGGTGAGCGGGAGTTTTTGACCTAGCAAATTATGACGTGCCACAATGTCGAAGTGAGATGGGGCGGAACTTGGTCGGTGTTAGTCCCACCTTTTGCGCATGCAATGCGGCAACTCTTGCGGAGAAGCATCCACACCTGCCGCCGCGAAAGGCTGCCGTTGCGTCCCGGGGCCCACTGCGTCTTGTGCGTGGCATCATGTGACTTTGTTGTCTGATACGGCTTTCATTTCCCACCCTTTAGGGAGAGTATGGGTGTAAGTCTCTTCCACTTTCCTCTAGGCAACTGCTTGAGGGTTCTCTCTCCTTAATTGGGGGAGTTGCTCCCCAGTGATGCGTCATGCTAGTGATGATGGTCCCGATAAATCCCTTTGAATTATCCTACTATCTACGGTGGATGCAATTTCCACGCCTCGAACTGCGGTTCCCCGGACCATGAGGTTATTTGGATGCCGGATGTTGGGCTGAGGCATCCTCACTACTTGGTGATCGCGGAGATCGTCAAGTTGAGTCCATCGTTCTCCCCAAGGGTGGTTGTCTTACTCCCGTTTGCTTATGATAATGATTGAGATGGGTGAGTAGTGACTTTTCTTATACAATTCTCCTTTATGGCCATGATGATGATGCAGTGCGATTTCGGTAATAAGGTGGGATCATAATCTTAAGTCGAGGTTTAATAGCCTTAGTCCAAAATGAGAGTTCCTGCCAAAACAAAAGGACCGGTTGTCCGAGGAATTTGGGAAAAACTCCGACGATTAAGTAAGTAAAGGATCGAGAGAGTTTAGTTACAAAAGAAGTATTTGGGTATCGAAAGTGATCTTACTTGATTTAACTACAAATTTTACAATAGTCCGCTGGACCCCGTTACTTTGATTGAGCCTTGATGGCCCCTTTATTATCGATTAATGATTTTATGGCTCATTAAGTGGTCGTGTAATTATGATCCTAATTATCCCCTTAATTGGGCCGAATCAAGCGTTGGTTTCTAACGGTTCTCTTTTCATACGAGATAACGCAATTTAAGCAGTGGCTTTTCGTGTCTGGCCCACTCGTGTGGTCCAGGTCCATTTATTCGGTGCATTGTTCATGATTCATCTTCGAATGGCCCAATATCGTTGGACCAATCTTGGATCAGCCCATTTATTTATGAGATTATCAATAAATTTAAAAATTAAATATTATTATATTAAAATGAATTCAAGTATCGAATATATACTAAAACAATTTTTTATTATTTAAATGAATGATTTATTCTTTAATATCGAAGTTAGTTTTGTTTATTTCAATATAAAAAAACTGCTTATTATTTTTAAAGTTTAATTATATTTTATATGACACATATTAATAGTCTTAGGTATTTATATATATTTATTCAAATACTTTTTTATTTACTCAAAATTTTCAGATTTAGTTAAAAATATTTTTCTTTATTATTTATTACCATGCTTAAATTTTCATTAAAATTTTGAATTAGAAATTTCAACGTTATTTAGATGCATTTATTCTCAAACTATGTATAATATTAAGTTAAACTATTCTTCTTTTAAATATGTGTTAATAAATGTTCCCTCTAACTCTAAAAGATTTTGATTTTTTGAATTTTGATTGTTAACAATTTTATACTCAAATATTTTCATGTATTATATAATATTTTATAAAAATATATCAACAAATAATATTTTTGATATACTTTACATTGTCCTCATAATTTTGAATCATACAAAATTAACTTTGTTAAAATGTCATGTGTTGGACATGTGCCCTCCAAAAGTGAGACTTAACATATTGTTTGATGGAAATATCAACGAAAACAGTTTAGCTAGTTAGGTAATAGGATGTTTTGAAACATAGATGATCAAACGGTGATATGAGATAAACATAGGTGATCAGTGTATCTATTAGTCCATCTTTCACTTAAATTTCAAATTAATTAACGTTTTTATCAGCATGTCAACTAAATGCTTTTGATAAAATATTTTTAAGATATACTAGCATTTGGGTATACACGATGCGTGTAAATTAAAAAATATTTACCAACAATATTTTTTACGTAATAATAGCATGAATAATAAATGCTAGTCTTCAATAGTTTTTTGTTTAGTGCATTTTCTGTTGATTTTATGACATACGAAATATATGGCAATATAGGTGCTCATATATATAGATGTAGTTAAAAACAATGGAAGTTATGTAGTTATAGAATTTATTATACAAATTACTATATATGTCCTCACAATTAAAATGTGATAATCTATAGTTAAAGGCATTAAATGGAAGAAAACTTGTTGAAGCCGAATAATCGACTACACCTATTTATTTTATATATAGTATGGATTAGTAAAAGTATTATTCAACCCTTAATAAAGTACTTGTTACCTAAATGATCAAGTAAATTGAAATAAAGAAAGTTTACTCCTCCCTCCGTCCAAATTTATAAGTGAACATTTTCCTTTTTACTTGTCTAGATTTATAAGCCTAGTTTCTAAATATGTATGTGTTTTCTTTATTATGCCCTTAATAAATAATGAAAAAATATAAAAAACTAAATTGTGGATCATATCAAATAAAAACAAAAGACAATTTTGGACTAACATTATTATTCAATTAATTTTTTAAATTCTACCAAAAGTCAAATTTTCCCTTATAATTCTGAACAAAAGGAATATATTCTATCAAAAAGTCGAATCTTTCGCATAGTGCGAAGGAAGGAATATATTAGAACAAGGTTCAATATAAAAATCAATAAAGATCACTCGTTTCAACTTTTTTATTAAGGGATTTTGACTTTCCACAATAACTTAAGCAAATTTAACTGTCTCTCAACTTTCATTTTCCTTCAATTACATTACACTATATTTCATAAAAAATGAAATCAATTTTTGAATATTTATATAAAAAGAGCTCCCAAATATTTAGGATTCTTATTCATTTATCTATAAATAAAAAAAGGCTAATTAGCCAGTTACTCACGAAGCCTCAATTAATTTCAGTTAGGTAACAGGCCATCGTTCTTTTACAGGATGGTCCTTGTACAAATTTATTCTTTTACGGTGTGGTCCTGAACCTATAAATGACTATAATCTCCTTTGTTTGAAGTGTAGTAATTGAAGTTTCAATTAAGGACAAAACAATCATTTATTTTCTAAATTAGAGTATGTGTACTTTTCTGTAGCTAGCTAAAGTATAAACTAGTAGCATTTAAAATATTTTGCGTAATTAGAATAAAAACTCCATCAACTTTTTCTTTTTGTGTGGCACTGCCATATCCAATACAGCCTCATCCCTCACTTTGCCCCCAATTTAGCCACCGTCCCCTTTACTTTTAAGTCCTTGTGCATGTAATTATGTTTTCATGATGTAGGTACATAACCATTGAGCGCCTAGATAGATATAGGTGGAAAGTTGCACAAAATTGTTAATATGTGAAGCAAAAAACACGAGTAACTTCTAAGTCAAGTTTCTACACCTTTTACATAGGCACGTAAGCGGACGAAACTATACCGAACTATTGTACGTTCAAGGTTCGGTCCGCACTGGTGTCGAACTTAGTTCGGTCCGGTCCGATTTTTTGCAAATACTCAGTTGAGGTTAAAGTTGATCGCGTCCGTTTTGGATTCATTATTTCGATTGGTCAGAATGTTCGCCTGATTCGAAAAATCTCGTTATTGAAGGGCACAGTGAAAATTAATCAATATTTCAGGAGACAACTGGCTAATTAGCCATAAAAAAATATTTTCAATAAAACTAAAATTATTACTAAATTAAAAAATGAGTGTTTATTCCAAGACACCCTCAACTACTACTCTTCACATCAGACCTACAAAATATCATAATTGACCCTAAGAGATTGTTTTCAAATTGACACGGAGTGAAATGCCTACATTATCTATCACTTCATAATAAATCCAAATTGAGTACAAAAAAAATTACTCCCAAGGAACTAGAGTAGGCACGGAGAAAGAGCAACAAAATTTGTCCGGATTGAATCTATAATTTCACTACATCTTCTTTCACACTACCTCTATGTATCCAACAAAATTAGAATTGGCAAAGTCTTAACGAGACAAATAATCAAATGCAAAGGTAAAAGTACAATGCCCCAATGGTTTGTTTCATGAAAAGTAACCTGGGTAGCTCAAGAAAGCAACACTAAGATAATTTAGGGATTAGTGTATACTTGACAGATTGGCTGAACGACGATGGCAAACCCTGAATGCTAATTTGCTTACCTTGCCTTCTTACTGCGCAATCCCATTCGTGATTTAGCATACCTAGATATTGTGTTAAGGATAGGTGTCAAATGGTAAGGAGAAAAAAAATGATAATGATCTCCCAAAGCTAGATTGCAATACATAAAGGATACTCCAATCGCATCCCCTCACTAGATGGTGAGGAATATAGTGTTGTCCCGTGTAAATGATTCAATGCCTCTGTTGAACAAGCAGTATCCTGAAAATATGATGAGAACTCAAGTTAAACAGTGCAATGGATAGAGATGTCACCAGAACTCCTCAAGCAAGTACTTGCCAGATTAATGTTCTATAGTAATTTTAAGATGCGTTTGTTTTAATAACGTTTCTTACACTACCCACACTTTTTTCTTTTATATTTTGGAGTAAATAATCGTTGCACTTCATTTTGTGGTTACTTCGGAAACAACATCCTTGTTATCACAGGAAAGGTTGCTAAACAACACCACCCTCCCCCCCCCTCCAGCCCTATCTTACCCTGCTTAGGCAGAAGCTTCTTTAGAGCCAGTGAGGCATGTTCTGTTATGTTGAGCACCATACTACTTGAAGATGCAAAGAAAAAGGCTACAATAATTAGTATGTAATGTACATTGCACGATTCGTTATGATAATGTACCACATTTAGAAGTCTAGATAGAGCCAATGACCATACATAAGATACTGGAATGTCCGGAGACATACCACCCACCTATTGAAACCAAAAACAATAAAAGACCATTTTCTTTAAAACCAGTTGTCGGCACCATCCCCAAAACTGGCTTCTAGATTGACACAAAAGTCCATGTCCGGTATTACATATTTGGACAAGGAATAATCTGTCATTACAATCACAGCTTAATCTTTTCACCATATGGTAATCTAAGAGAAAACAGATCCCCCAGAAGATGTTTAATCAGCTAGTGATAGATAATGGTTACCTAGGCTTGATTTACTAAATACAATATACAAAGTTCTAATATAATTGGCACTAGGGAATTACTTTTTATCTGACATTCTAACAAATGTCACAATCTATGGGTGTGAAAGTAACTTAACACCTCTTGAGTGTCGTAACACTCAACATGGACTGGGCATCTAGGCAAGCACAATAATTGCCTGAAGAGTAATAATAGTTCCAAAGGGCAATGTACGTAGTGATAATATAGATGATTAAATTAGCTCATTTAGTTCAATAAGTGGGTTTGATTCATATGACCAACAAAGTTAACGATAGTAAAGGAATTATAAAATAAGAAGAAAAGGAATGATCTCGTGAATTGGGAGCAACACAAAACAGAAATGCACATTTAATTTTTATAAATCACCTGAAAGTCAATAAATGCAACTGGAGTTCCATAAGTGCTTTGCATCTTCAATTTCAGAAAACCACGACATCTTGAAAATAGACAAGCCGATACTACTCATTAAAAAAATCCATTACACATCTACGAGAATACAGAAAAACATAACTTTCCACCTTGAAAATATTTGGACCAACTCTTGTTCAGAACATGTTGGACCTAGATTAGCAACAAAGAGCGTAGGACATGGTGGTGCATTCGGTCGGTAAAGCACAAAGAACTTGTAAATATTGAATTATCATAATTATAGCATTGAAATTCCACAAACAGGAATAGTTAGAGAAATCACGAACAAAAATAGTTTCCATGTCAATTAGAAAACTAGTAAGGTTTATATGAAGGGCAAACGGCTAAATTGATCAGCTATGTTTGCCGGATATCGCCATTGTTCAGCTTTATATTTGATGTCTGGCTGGATCACTGTCTTTAACCTGAATGGGGTGGAAGGGGTCGGTTTTTTTACTATTATTAATCTGTAGATGTAAAAAAATACCATTCTAAAATTATGAGATCACTAACATGTAGCATTAAGGTTAATGGTCGGGACAAATAATATGTTCTTTTAAACATTAGTGATCAAAAAGGATACAAACCTAAGGATCTCATAGGACATCCGACAAACATAGGTGACTAATGTTGTATTTCCCTTTCTATAAAAAACTTGATCGGGGCCATTTTAAATACACCATCAGTGAACTCCCTCTTTCCATGCTCAATTAAAGAATTTTTTGGTTAATTGGCGGCAATTTTTGGAAGCCAGCACACACAAAATTGAGAAGGATATAATCCTCTTAGAGTTGAACTGTGACCTCTTACAGAGAGGTCCAGGCCAGAATGCCATTGGGTTAGATGCATTTGGGTGAATTGAATCTTTTTTTGGGATATCCAAATATTATGTCTTCTAAATATTCTTAAGAATATCCCTTCTTATATCACGTTCATTAAAGAATTAATTGGTAAGAGGTGTAATTATGAGCCTAATGAAAGAATTAGGGTGTTAGAGATGGCAAATGCCATAATTAGAACAGAGTTAGCTCCTAAGTTAAAGGATCCAGGTAGTTTCATTATAGATATGAAGTTATGGGACTTAAAAGGAGCAAAAGCTATGCTAGATTTAGGTGCTAGTATCAATCTTGTAGCTAACACTACGTGTGCAGAAGAATTGGTGGAGGCAACCAGCCGGCGTGACTTTATGGTTAGTTGATAATTCTACTTAAAGTATCAATTTATCTTAGAAACGTCATGGTTCGGAATTGATAAACTTATTGTCCACAGTAGATTTTGTTGTGCTTTGAGATAGAAAAGTTAAAGGTTAGTAGTAGCTAAAACTCCGATTTATAGGGAGACATTTATGGCATCGATAATACTATTATTGATGTGCGTAGAAGATTTCCATGGCGTGCTAGATCAAACAATTAATATTTCATGTTTAACATTTTATTTATATCTTAAGGAGGTTAATGATTGTTTAACCCAGTTGATGAGTTATTTTAAATACTCTTGGCTGATGTATTATGATAAGAATAAATTAGAACCTATTTATATATGCTTTGAAATCGGTTGTTGTCATGCAGAGAAGGAGGTACAAGGAATTGGAGCTTAAGGAAGTTATCAAGCAAAACATCAGTAATCGGAAAATGACAAGCATCTGTCATAGTCACTTACAATAATTAAAAGCTTTGAGTTTGGCCCATTAGGCTCTTCAGTTCGGGACGAGCAATAAATTGTCAAACTAACATCAGGTGAACTCTATGACAAAGGAGGAACAAGACTCCAGAAAACTCATGAAAGTGTTGGTAGCTTTCATGCGCTTGATAAGTACTTGCCGTACTGCTTTCGGACATTAAATACGGCTCTTGGTGGGAGGCAACCCATCAAATTTTATGCATGTAATTTAACTTTATTATCTTTTTATTAATCTAGGAACTATATTTAATTTTCAATGTTGAAAGTGCCTAAAAGACGCCCCAAGGACCTAATTTGGGGCTAGTTGTCGAGTTATGCCCAAAATATGCCCCCAATGGGCTAATTGGGGAGTTAATTAAGACACATTATGATTATTTAGAATAATTAAGGCCTTTAATTAAATTAAAACAAAAATAGAAAAAGGAGAAAAATTTAGATCCCTTGGGTCCCAATATGCTTCCCACTTTCTTTTCTTCCTTGTCTTGAAGATTGCTGAGTAGCAAAGATCGCGATTCTTAGGTTCTTGACGCTTGTTAGTTGGAATCCTCGAGATATGTGTTGAGAGGTGGCGTTATGCTTTAGCGATTCTCTTGTTGTGACTTGTTCACAACGCTCGACAATATATTACTGAGACTTCGGCTTGAGTCGGTGAGGGATGTCCTGCTTGGTCCGTGTATTTAACGGTGCTTTGTGTTGACTCGCCTGCAGTATCCTTTGATAAATGGAAGTGTTAAGATAGTCCACTTTGGAAATATCGGTTGTCATTAGTGATGAAGGGTCGTTGTAGGTCTTACGGTATTCTGAGACTATAAGCGGAAGAAGAATTTTCATTAATTATGCAAGGGTAGAAAATAAAACTTCGCTATAGGAAAAATTCCTCGATTATGCAGGTTTTATCAAATCGAAGAAGATTGATTGTCCAAACTATAGATTCTAACGTTCGCGACAATTTGTGAGATGTCGCTTTGCTTGCTTGACTTGACTTGAGTGCTTGATAGGGCTATAGGCTTGACTTGAAAAGCAGATTTGACTTGATTTGACTTGGATGAAGACTATGAAGTACGGATATGTATCTGTTTGATGGACTTGGTAGTGCGAACTTGGATAAGGTCGAACCGGGGGCACTTATTAGCGTATTCCGTGTTGGATGTATGGACTTGATCTGGGTTTTTGGACTTGATCTCCGATTACATGTCGGACTTGATGGACCTACTCTGAGTGTCATGGTGTGGGACTTAGGTTTCATGCTGGTGGGACTTCACCTTTCGCAGTGGGACTTAGTAGTTGTGCTCTTTGTGTTTTGGTGGGACTTTGTACCTTGGTATAACATGCTTTAATGGGATTTGATTTGAGATAGAACTCTGTTTAGTGTGGAGTGATAGCAAGCAAGTTGTTGAAGCATTGTACTCTTGCTTTTGCTTGTACTACAGCTGACTGCTTACCGTGTTGTTGAGGCTTAGTGAAATTTGACCTCACTTTGGTTTTGATTTAAGGTGTGAAGCAATGTGCACTTAAGCATGCTACGGCACTTAGCATTTGTTCTTTGTAGTGATGATCAAATATGAAGGTTGAGTATCTGACACTTGTTTGATGACACCGATCGATTAAAGGCAGAGGCCTTCCATTTCTACGTGGACTCAGTTATAGGGTGAATATTCGGTATATTCCACATATCGGAACTTGTTGAATCAAAATGAGATTTTCGGTGTTCATGCAAGATTTATGAATAATCGAATTTCTTTGGCTTATTTAAAATATTTAGGCGTTCTTGAAATGTGATTCTCATGGAATTTTGCTTAAACTTGAAGAAATACTACGTTCTGTGATGGCTCTGTTGAGGCCTATTTTAGGCTACACGGAGTTCTCCGACTACCAAAGTGGTGTTTACGCAGTGGTTTAAAGATTTAACCCAGTGAATTTGAAGTGTCCTACATATTTTCTTAGGTATTTTAGGGCATTTTACGAGATAGAGGAATGTTTATGCTATTTTTTTTTGAAATAAGGGGCCCATTGCCTCTTAAGGCTTTGAGAACTTTGAATACTGCTTACAGTTGGTTGGTTTAAATCGGTGGATCACGATCTGTATTAGTTTGAGACATCGAACCGTCAAAATTTGAAATTACTTTGACTCGAAGAAAGAAAAGGCGCCTATTTTGAGGTAGAAGAAGGTTCGGATCTTTCTAGGTCGAACATATTTCTATATTGACCCCGAACCTTTGGAGCACTTTATTTTGATCACATAGCTTACAGAATGCCATTTGAACTACGGGAAACAAAATCTCAATTTGAGGCCCAGGGGCCGATTTTAATATAAATAAAATTAGGAGTTTTTTGTACAGAACCCTAAATTTGGCCAGACTATTAATTCGGGGCTATTTTCCAGGAAAGCCGCATTCGTCTGAGGTTTGCATTAAATTAGGGCTCGATCGAGAACCCAGCCCGATGTGATTTTTGTGGCTCGATTTTAATTAATTTGATTAAGTCGTCTTACTGTTTAATTATATTTAATAATTTTCAACATGCACATAATGCCCTGAGCAGGGGTACATACGTAGTAGGTGTCAGGTTCGACCCAGACAGTGTTTATTTTCCAACATGAATGTAGTACATGTGGATATTTCAAGGGTTTTTACTTCCGACCCGTGTTAACCCTTGGCATCCGTCTGCTGTTAGACTTATTGGATGTATGTTGGATCATTATTGATAAAATTTATTACTAAATGCTTGATCCGGGTTATCACTTTGCTCCCGCTGCGGAGGTCCATAGCTAATGGTTAACTTGATTTGGGTTCTGCATGTCATTCCGCTGCGAGTAATAGGTGCATCGTCCATGTCGTTTGAGCACTTTAAAGGATGATTACGGTTTTGAGATTGTTGTGATGCCTTTGATCGCGATCCACGGTATTCAACATATTCGGTTTGACTAATTTCAGGTTGTTGTGACATATTTTGCATGTCCGTTCCACCCCAACCCAAGTGTAC
This sequence comes from Lithospermum erythrorhizon, assembly GCA_019722365.1. Taxonomy (NCBI): domain Eukaryota; kingdom Viridiplantae; phylum Streptophyta; class Magnoliopsida; order Boraginales; family Boraginaceae; genus Lithospermum; species Lithospermum erythrorhizon. The sequence continues at coordinate 14,042 of JADFUC010000035.1, forward strand.
ATGCGATTTTGACTTAATGAGGCTTAGGTATGGTGGATTTAATGCCAACTGATTAGGGATCCCATTTAATTCTCGATTCATTGAAATTAAATTATGCAGGATTTGATCTTAACATGATGTATTACATATTTAGAGCCGTTCAATGTCTGATCCGTAAAGGTTTAATGGGAGTTGTTGGGATTTATTATTGACATAGTTTATTGTGAGGATCCATTTAATTATCAATTTATTAAATTAAATTGTCCGGGTTTGATGTTAGCAAGGATGTATTACATGTTAAAACCCGTTTAACTCTCAATTTATTAAATTAATTATTTTAAGGTGTAGTACTCTAATTTTATCTATGATCCAATCCATACAGTTTAGATTAATATCTTCGGCATGATTTATTGCATGTGGGTGCTAAGATGATTATCCTTAATCCACATGATTTTAGAATTAATTATCTTAATTTTAAATTACATTTTGGAATTTTGGGTCTATCAAATATTTGTGATGTATTTTTTCCATGTGAAAATTAAATCGTCCATACTATTGGAAATTTTGCATTACAAAGCCACTTAATAGGCTGTTTATTTAGTCTTGCGGCACTAGAACTTTCTTATCAACAAGACAAAGGCTGGCTTTTAGGGTAATTGGCCCGTGAGGTCTATATAAGGAATGGGATGAATAAAAAAATCAATTCAGTAAATCTTTCAGCACTGGCGTCTGGGTTCAGGTGGTTTCTTACTTTTTTTGACTTTTAATTTAGCTTCTTGCGGCATTATATGATCATATAATCATTAATGTTAACTTTATGTTTTGCAAGTATTTTTGAGTTAGTGAGACATAAAGTTCTGCATGCTTTGAGATTTTGCTTAAGCACAAAAGGCGTTTGTGACTCCTTAATATCTTTGCTTCTTGATGAATATGATTAATACTTCTACGTACTTAGCTAGATGCTTAAATATTCCTTTGAGGATTGCATGGCTGTTTTCTTGGTGCGAGATTTTCGTTCGTCAAAATTTTCGACTTGTTGGAAAAAATGCTCATAACTTTTTCGTTATAAGTACATTTGACTTGCCTTATATCAAGTTAGAAACATACTTGAAGAGGCGGTTCTTTTTATCGTGAGCCTGTGGTTAGATTACGTAACTTGAGTTATGAACTGTTTTAAGATCTTTGTGAATTTTAGCTTCGGCTTTTCGTAGCTTTTTGTGGATTTGTTTCTCCACGACTTCGGATGTCCATTAAAGGATGAGACTTATTCTCAACTTTACTAGTTTATGAGTCTAGTTTAAAGATTCATTTTCGAAATTTTCCTTTGAGGTGACCAACCTCGTAACTTATATGTATCTTTATACCGAGCATGTTTTGTGTTGCAATGTGCATTCGTATGGATAGGATGGCCTTGAGCATATAGCATGGACCTTTAGGAATTTGTTCGTCCACTATACTGTTCTTTGATCGAAGCCAGATGAGGGCCGGTTGTGATTTATTTTCTCTTTGCTTTTTGTAGACTTCAATTTGTAGTGAGGTAGTTGATTATCATGGGTCTTCTACTTGCCTTCGTTATACTTGAGTTTGACTTTTGGTCGTGCTTGAGATAAGTTAGCTAATATACATAATATATATATATATGGAGCTTAGAGCATGCGTTAGTCTGAATGACCTTGAGTATTGATGGTATTCGAGGCGGGGTAGATCACTTTTCCTTTTATCACCGCGTATATGGAATCATTCTATTTGTGCCTTTTAGTCCTTGTCTCAGTACATCCCCGGTTTGAGGGCGTTAACAAGTAAGGGGATCACTGTGTTCATCGACCACCAGGATTGTCATGATACATGCCACTTTCTTGCTTTTGCTTTGATAGTATGAGTAAATACATGAGTTGAAGATGAGCGTCCGTCTCACACTATTTACTACGCTTTGATGTTGATTCTTGCTTGTTGAAGAAGGGGACGGGTGCCCAGGATGACCTGATCCTTAAGTCGATGCTTTCGTTCCTTCAAAGAGCTGTATAAATGCTTCTTTATGCTGGTTTGATTTGCTTTTGCTTTTGAATTTGAGTTTGATGCTTATGGCTCTTTCGCCTTTGCTTTCCTCTTGGTGCGCTTTCATGTGATGAGAAAGCTTCTAGGAAACAAAGAGTTTTTGATAGAGATTATGATTGGGCTGGAGTATTCTGAGCTACTACGTACCTGAGGATGGGTTCCTCGGATCGAAATCAACGTAGTTCATTTGATGGATAGTTTAGATTTATATCCGAGATTTTATTGGGTGTTTATGCTTTCTTACCCATGAGGTACGGTAGACAACTTTATGCTCTTAGCAGGGTATGTTGCTACCGAGGGGTACATTGGGTACTGTCTCTTACCGGGGAGATGTGATCCTTGGTATGTAGGACGTCTCGTTTACGTGATGACCATTTATGGGTTCTACCTTCTTTCCTTTCCCTTCTTATGAGTCCAATACTTCCATATATTCTCTTTAAGTATGTTGGGTTATCAATTTCAGCCGAGGCGAGAAGGTATCGTGTGACGGTATCGTTCTCCTATTCTACAATTGATACTTAGTCTTAGCCCAGCGTGGCTAAGATGTTTGAGACTTCGGGTATCTTGCTTGTTGGTATAGGGACGCTTCATTTTTCGATCCTCGATAATTTCATAATATGAATCGCGTGGATAGGCAAATGAGGTACCTTCACTTCCAGTGTTATACACTTGGCATGGCGTCATTCACTTAGGTATATGTTTGGTGCTCCCCCAGAGGCTATCACCGGTCTTACTTTTGACTTTATTTTACTTTTCATGTCATGCTTTCCCGTATTTATTTGCATTTGTCTTAAGCATGTGATTTCAACTTGACCTTAATCCCTGATCGAGGGTTTTAGTGATGTTCCTTTGTATACGGTCGGTACAATCTAGGAGCCTTATTGGTAGTAGTCTTATCTTGAATTACAAGCTCCACCTCAAGCTTTATTTTAAACTTCACTCACGAGGGTTACTTGTTGGTGTAGGTTTGTGCGATACCAAGAAATTTGAGAACTTATCAATATTACTGCAAGGCTTCAGCATTGATCTTAAGATGGATTGCTGATTTGCTAATTTATTGGGTTGTATATCCCTATGGATTTTGAAAGCTCGTTGGATACTATGGATATGTCTCGACCGGGTTTAGAGGCTCGTGGTCAGAGATGCTTACTTGTCAAACTTTGAGGCGTGGACAGGCGATATATTCTGTTGGCCTTAGGAGTTTAGTAGTCATGAATACCGTGTCCGACTTTAGAGGCTTCTTTGGACATGATGAGATATGTTCTGGCCCGGCCTTAGTAGCTTAGTAGTCGGGGCCAGGTACCACATTCATATGGATATTAAATGCGTTGAATACTAGAGGCATTGAGAGTTTGCGTGTTCGGGTGAAGGATCCTCGAGTTTGGTACAAGGCGATATGTTCTGTTGACCTTAGTAACAGTCTTATTTGTGTCTCGTGGGATACCAAATTTCTCCTTTATCTACCTGTGAGGTGAACTTAACTTAAATCAAATTTACTATAGAGTGTCTTATGTAGCGAGGGGCTTGAGCGGCATTCGCTTTGTCCATCTTCATCATCAGCTTGCGTCCCCGAGTTCAGAGTTTTAGCCGTGTTCTTGAACTAGTCGAGACCCAATATAAGTGCTTTAGCCCAATTAAAATGTTCAAGGTTTTTATCGTCTTGTTAAAGTTTTAACTAAAAAATGTCGTGGCTAGGGTTCTCGATCGAACCAAATTAATAAAACTTCTTTAGCCGAGCAAGGGTTCAATAGCCAGAGTTAAATGTTCATTAATTTTAGGGTCCGAGGCTAAAAATTCCCAATTTTATTTTATTAAAATCGGCTATGGGGCATAAATTGGAGGCTCCGAAAGCCACATGGCTCGAAATGGAGACTCAGAAAACGGGGCCTAAATGAAGACTCAAAATATTTGGGATGTAAATAAACATTCGAGAGGAAGATTAGGGACTAAACAATAAATATTCAAGGGTTTGAAAACCTGTTTCATGCATACCTTTTTAATTTCTTGGTGTCCAAGGCGTCTTTTTTAATCAACGACTCAGGTTTGCCTCAAAATTGACGGTTAAGATCGTAATCGCTTTGAAAATAAACCCGACCAATTAGAAATGACATTTGAGGCGAAGCCTATAAAGCCCCACATTTTCGAAAAAGATCATCCACGTACACTGAGGAAATAGGAAAAACCTCGAGATTTCTTTAAGTTAAATCTTTTAAACCGCCCGGTAAAACACCACGTGGTGGTGAAAAACTCGGTGGCCAAAATGAGGCGCTGAAATCAAGATTACTACACAAGCCTTGATAATTCTTCCAAGTTAAACAAACTCGATGAGAATCGGACGAAAGTTTCTCGAATGCTTGAATATTCGAGGAATAAGCTAAATAGCCACTTGATTATTCATAAAATCTTGCATGAACACTTTGAAAAATCAAAAGTTTGATTATTGAGTTCAGGATAGGAATACACTAAGCGTTCAGTCCACATATGGCTGGATTACAGGCTGAGGCTCCTGTTTGCTAAATCCCTTATCTAGTTGATCGGTATCATCAATAACATTAGAATGCTTCACGCTTCATGTGGTAATCCAGCTCTGGTATTTGCTAAGGCATTGTAGTATAAACTTGAGAAATAGCATTTCTTCCAAGCTTAAATTAAGTCTAAATGAGGCAATCACCTTTAAGTTCTATTCTGACGACAACATTTGCTAAGGCGTTGTAGTACAAAGTAAAATAATATTTGCTTGATACTTGCTGCTATCGCTCCATACGGCTTAAAGAAAAGAGGTCTATTTACAAAGTCCCTACTGAGAGAACATGGAAACTTTGTCCGGTCCCCGTAGTCCCGCGGTAGTACTTTCAAGCAAGTCTACCCAACATGGCAGCTTGTAGTAAGTCCATCGAGTTTAAAGTAGATCGGGAGATCGAGTCGAACCAGATCAAGTTCATACACCCAACATGGGGAATACATTTGCTAAGGCTCCCGGCTCGGACCATATTTAAGTCGAGACTTGATCTCGGTCCATCAGACAGGAATCGTATCCATTTCGCCATTTGCTATCAGTGCGACTCGTAGAGCTCTTTATCTGACAGAGAAGGTCGAAGACAAATAAGCTCAGGAGTCAAGCTCCAAGCTTTCAATCCAAATCAAGCACAAATTAATGACTCGTACAGGCTCTATCAGGAGCCAAAATCAAGTCAAGCAAAGAAAGCGGACATCTCTCACAAATCGTGCTTGAGTAGCAGGAATTTTATAGTTTGAATGATCGATCTCTTCGATTTGATAAAATGCAATACGAGGAATTTTCTCCTACAGGTGGATTTTATTTTGTATCCCCCTAAGATAAGTAATAAAAATTCTTCTTTGCGTTACAATCGTAGCTTGCGATTAGGTAATCGTACCACCGTTACTCGACAACCGAGATGCTACCAAGAGGACTATCTCGACTCCTCTCCACTTGTATCAAAAGTACTACAAGGAGAAGGGTCACATCGAATAGTATATTAAATACATAGGCAGTGGGGGCGTCACGACCCGACCTGTGAAGTTTCTTGCCTAACGAATTTCCAGGGGAGCTCTAGTAGCGGTCGAGTCGCAGCCAAGCGAGGGGAGGCGATGAGGAACCTTTGATACATAGATGAGAACCGGCGAGCGAGCATTCGAGCACTCAAGTGGCCCAGTGATACGGCCCGATTACACCTAGTAGGGATCTGCAATCAAAGTCGGCTCATACACCGGCTCTGTAGACTCTAGCGCCAACAATGATGATTGACATTACCTCCTTGGAAGAGCGAGATGGGTGCGCTCACAAGGATGGTAGAAAAGCATGTTGCATTAAGTGCAACATCAAAATAACTCGTCGCTCAAATGTCGGGAAAGATAGTTGATCGAGAGCATAGAGCAAAGAAAGCAGCTTCACTCACAAAGCAGGCGCCTCTGACCTACAAATGGGAAATGGGACGACCCGTATTCGCGTGATACTCGGGTTCATCATGGCGACGATGAGGAACAGTAGAAACTCCCCATCATTCCGGTAGATGGAATAATTGACAACTTGGCCCAAATGGTATATGCTAGAGAATGATAAAAGGTCATGAAGATTGGGGAGTGACCTTCGTACACACCTAAATACACTCCAGCGTAGACTAACATAAAAAAATGCCTAAGGGCTATCGGTGTAATAACTGGATTTCATTACTAATATTATGAAATAGTATACTAGTTGCTCGGTGGAGTATTTCGAGGAGAAATCAGAAATTTCGAAGTTGAATCGTTGGAGATACGACGAATCGGTCGGTTGGTAGTACATTTCGATTTAAGATTTTAAAGTTGTAATTGAATGGTGATGATATTATGTGGGATTAGAAGTTAAAATTTATGTGTTAGAGAGTTGTGTGTTGTTAAGCAAGGCAGCGAGAAAACCCCAAGCAGCCGAAACGGTGACAAGCGGCGGAGTCTTGAGATATATTTTGTTGTGCGGACCCAGCGTGACTTTATACTTATCCTTAGCCTTTTTCGTAATATCATTATCCATCTTCTTCCTGCTTTCTTCTAGGATGAAATTGCTTCAATCGTTTCCCTTGATTTTGTTTTTCAATTTTCTTCCTCGTTTAGCGAGGCTTTGGTCCTAAAATTTTACGGAGAGATTCCCGAGGACATTCTACACGCTTTGAGGTAGAAGTTCAAATGTACTTTGGTATTTCTTGAGTTCGGGGATGTTGACTTTTGAGAATTTGAGTTGACTTTGAGCTTTGTTTATTATGTTGTAAATTGCCATATAAAAACTAGATTATCGTATATGATTGATAATTATCGATTATGGGTGAAAAATGTTGAGAATATAGTTGACTTTTTGTTGACTTTTTGTGAGTTTTCTAAATGGTGTTTAAATGATAGAAGTGTCTTGGACTTTTATTCAGAGCAATACGTAATC
>JADFUC010002188.1:0-21584 GCA_019722365.1 Lithospermum erythrorhizon
CTCAGTACTTCGTTTCAGTTACGTATTGCTTGTTTAACTAGTAGAAGTATTGCTACTTTGTGACTTTGATATAATGTGTTACTTGTCATTGGATAGATGTTGATTTGGACTCTCTTCAGGCGTATTATTTTATTTCCGTAGTGTTGCTAAACATGATAATATTCAAATAACCGATGGAATATTGCGTATTGTTTTGAATATCGATGTTCATAAAGTTGGTTCTATTCACTTGATAATGCATCGACTAATAGTGTATCTATTAAACTCTTAAATTAAAATGTAAGAAGCGGACTTTGAAGAACTATTTACGTACTAGGTGTTTATGCTCGTGTTCTTCAACTAGTAGCTAAAGATGGAATTCTTATCATTTGGGATGAATTTATCGAGTCTATTAGAAATGGAGTTCATTTAATTGTTGCTTTAAATAAAGAAAAGAGTACAAGGCATTGGTTTGGCAAGTGGTAAAAATATAGAAAATTAATATTGGATGTAGAAGACTAGATGGAATTCTACATATGATCTTAACCGTGCATATAAATATAGAGTCAGTTACATCATTTTATAATATTCCAAGCCTACTAATGAGAGTCATTATCCTAAGATCAACTATTCAAATTGGACATCTTTGTTTAGAGAGTTGCTCCATTTTCTGCACAACACAAATACTCATAAAGCATTTTCAACTCGATATAGTCCCCGATATTCATCAAGCTTTTTGAATGTGTTGTCGAGCTTGCTATCGTATATAATAGGATAAGTTTGTTGCTAGAGACATGACTCTATAATATGGAAGAGAAATTTTTGGGGAAAGAAATATCTTCGTTCCAAATATATGCTAGCCCGATTGCAATAATGTGTCCAACCATTAAACTAGATATATTCTTTGCATGGATAGATTTATTTTATGAATGTTTGGAGCCTTTCAATCCTAGTTATTTTGTTAATTTCCCTAAGAATGCATACAAAACACAAATTGAAGCATATTTATACAACATGTATTCCAAATTTTTTAAAAAACATTCTCAGTAATAAAGTGCAAAGTAGTGGTACTACTTACTTATGGATTATCATTATCTTCTAAGTAAGAACGGATCACCTTAAAAGCCATGAGTGAAAAATTTGCTTCATATAACCTAACTCGTCGAGAAACTTAAATGAGTTATTTCGATCTTGAAAACACGCTTTTTGACATGAGCATACGATCATGAAAATCCAATTGATGTTCTCAAATGGTGGGAAAGCAAGGAAGGTATTTTTCTATATTGAGTAAAATGGCTAAGGAAATTTGCAATTCCTATGTCTCACGATAGCTAATTAGTGCGCATTTAGTATGTAGAAACTTGATATCTATTTCTAGAAGGTCAAGGCTGACTGTGATAAGTTTGTGTGTGATCAAGGATTGGGCCGGCGGAAAAAAGGGATGCAAGATAAAGATACTTATGGAATTGCAACAAAAGACATGTTTGATGACTTGATGACATCGAGCAAAGGCATCAGCTTGATGAAATAGAAGAATGGAAAGAAGAAGATAACAACAGTGATTTGCTCTGTCGAGATAAGTTAGATCAGAATGAACTTGTGCCTTCTTTAATTTATTATGTTGATGATGTAAATATGGCCCTTGCAGTATAAAATGTGGTGACTTAATAAAAAATAAGTTTATATTTTCATTTACGTATTTTATGATTATCTTATTATAAAGTTTTCAATAAAATGGTCAAAAGCAGACGTCTCATACTTGACGGACATCCTCTATGCTTCAACCCAGGGCGTCCTACATACTTGACGGTCTCCTTTACATATACTTGAACGGGCGTCTATAAGCGAAGCGGATGTCCGGTACGGAAGTCGGTGTCGACTTAATTTTAGCGGGCGTCAGGTACGAAATGGGCGTCCGGCTTGAGTATTAATAATTCAAAGCGGGCGTCGAGAAATGAAAGCGGGCGTCGATGCAAATCAGTGAAGCGATTAATTTTAAGCGGGCGTCGGAAGGTAAAGCAGGGACATCCATTGTCAGCGATTCGGGCGCTATAAATTGCTCCAGACCACAATTGTTCTTCATTTCTCAATTGTAGCGATTGACACCAAATTTCATATTTTCTCCTTCTACTCACAAACTTCATCTTTTTCCTAAATTTAAGTGTACAAAGTGTTACATAACACTTAAAGAACACATTTTTCACATTTTCTAATTTGCTAATTATGCCGATTATTCCTGATAGAAAGGTATCTGACAAGGAGGAGAAACAAGCAAGGAAAGGAAAAGAAGCAAAGGAGGAGGAATCTCCTTTCGCGCCGCATTACAACCGCCAAGGCACCAGCAGGGTTTATGAAAGAAAACCATCCATTTGGTATGTATGTTGATGAAAAAAAGAACTTGAAGGTACAAATGCCATTGGTTTGAATTTTCATGGTGGAAATGATTCAATTATTTAGTGTATTCATGGAAAAAAAAAGGCATTTAGATTCTCGTATGATAGCTCGAATTTGAAATTTGAGGATTATAATGACACATTTTACGAGATAGCCTCCTAGAAATTGGAGTTTAAATTGTCCATTTACTCCAGATGAAGCAATTAGTTATTTTAACAATGATAGAATGTGTGATGATGATAAAAAAGCTTGGAGGCATACGATGACCGATCAACAAAAAGCTAGCTTTAAGATTGTAAAAGATAATATTTTGATGCTGCTAAAGCAACGATCAATCATTGAGAGTGTCATTAAATTACATGGTCGCATATGCTTTGACTAGACTAGAGAGAAGATCAACTTACCTAGATTGATTATTAAAAATATGGATAGGAGTAAGGAAAAAGTCGTTAACTTGCTGTAGGTATGGTATGTTGAAGTATCAATTTCTTGGTAAATGAGGGTGAATGTGAATAATGAAATGCAATTTGTAGGTTCAACACAAAGATTGAGGCTTGATCATATTTGACCAACCAAGAAATATATTGGTGGAATGATGAAGTGTGGTCAAAATGGGAGGTGTAGTAGATTGTTCGAGGCACATCATGAAGAATTTGGGAACAAAAATAATTGTAGTACCATGACCTCCTTGAGGATGGGCCAATAGAATCCCCAGAGATCAAGTTTCCCTGGTATTCGAGTTCCTAGTGTAGCTTCACTTCGTTATCTCGTCCGTCTGTGACCATGATTCTAGTCCTCACGAGTGACCATGAGATGTCGTTTGGATATGTACAAAGTACGAATGGAGTACCTTCTATATTGATCAAATTATATACACACGTCATTATTTTATTGAATATTGAAGTATTGTAGGTTGGAAAAATATGCAGCAAATGCGGAGGATTGAAGATCGTTTGGATTCCGTTGATGGAATTATGTGGAATTGAAAGCGTGATATATGGCGTGTATCGAGGTATCGGCGTCGGCCGATCTTCAGCGCCCAAATCCCCGAATATGATAGATGAAGATGAAGAATAATGTTTCCATGTTTTTATTTTCTTTTATAAATGAACCTTAGTTTATTTTGTTTTATAGATGGATGAACTTTGCTTAATTTAATATTTATATTATGTTTTATTCTATGGATGTTAAAAGCGTAGTTGGATGTTTGAAGTTCGTTTATGATTTTGTTGGATTTCGATTTAGATATTTATGGGTTTTTTATGTATGTGTGTGGTTTGTTTTTTATTTGCAATATAGTGTAAATAGGTGTGACTTGTGATGGATAAAAGTATTCTTTACGAGATCGGACGTCCGCCAGTCAACCCGGACGTCGGCAGGTTCGTTGGGTAGGCAAGATTCGAGGTTAAACTTTGGCACAGAAGGCACGTTGGTGGACATGGACATGGGCCGTTCGCGTCCGGTAATTAGCAGGGTGTGCCCGTCCGGCCCTTCATTTACCCGTCTAGCTAGTATCTCTATGACTTTCATTTTTATAACTACTTTTGATATATCTCAATACTTAAAAAGCTAATATTACAATTATTATTAGATTCGACCAAACAATACATCTGCCCTCACCCAGAGTGGTGGGCAGCCTTGACATATTTGTTGACAATTGTAATGTCAAGATTGAATCTACTTAAACTAAGATGGATCAAAGATCATCAACATACCATGCGTTGAGCCTGCACAAAGGACTCTGAGACTACATTAATGCTTTGGAGAGAAAGCGATGCGAGAATTTTGACAATAAATTACTTATAGAAAAAATAACATTCTTACAAACTTGTAAATGTATACGGTTTACTAACAATTCATTTGTAGGAAATGTTGGTCGAATATCTAATGTGTTGCCATGCCCGTTTCACGGAAACTGATGAACTGACATCGGAGATGCTCGAGATTCAATGGCCTTAGTGCACCACTTTGGAATGCCAGACTTGATGATTACCATCACATGCAATCAAAATTGGGCAGAATTAAAAACCTGATTGCTTCGAACTGATCGCGCCGAATCGCGATTTGCTTGCCCGTATATTTAGAGCAAAGTTGGAGGAGTTCAAACAAGATATAATTGAGAGAGGTGTTTTAGGAAAGTTATTTCATACTCCTATGTGGTTGAATATCAGAAAAGGGGAGAAACTAACCGTACTCGTATGTATCGTACTATGACTGATAAATTGAGGAATCCGGATGACTATGATAGAGTTGTGAGAGCAGAGATTCCATCGAAGGAAAATGATCCATTACTTCATGCAACTGTTTTGAAACATATGATACATGGACCACATGGATATAATGATCGTCAATTTCCATGTATGAAGCAAGGATCATGTAAAAAGAGGTTCCCGAAGGAGTTTTGCACACAAACAAAGAGGGGGCATGATTCATACCCTATCTATAGGAGGCGTAAATTGGTCCACCGTCAACGGCCCGATAACAATCGGAAATATGTGGACAATAGTTGGTCGTTTCCTTACAATCCATGGATTACTATTAAAATGATTGTGTCATATTAATGGAGGTAACGGCCCGGTGTGTAAAATTATTGTAAAATATTTGCTTATAAAATATGTTTACAAAAGGGACCCGAGATAGAGTAATGATGGAAGTTAGGTAAGTGGAGACAATCATGGTGAGATTCAACAATTTGTGCAGATGGAAGGTGGTGGATATGTGCACGGAGGCTGTGGCGTATTTATGGGTTTGAAATGAGTAGGATGTACCCTACATTTATAGATTGCAAATTCATTTGCATAGAAATACCTGATTCGTTGTAGACCCGAAGGGAAATGATTGCGTATTCTTGAAGATGGCGTAACTTCAACGATGCTCACATGGTGCCATTGAAGAATAAAGAACACATTGCCGGGCGTTACCTATATGTGAATTTCACGAGCACTTTGTTTGGAATGCACAACAAAGTGGACTGAGCAGATTTAGAAATAATAAAGTCATTGGGAGGAATATACACGGTGTCTCACATCAAGGAACAAGTTTTTATGGCGCGTCCTTTTTTATTACCCGTGTGAGAGGACCACGGTCATTTGAGAGTGCATACGCGATAGAAATGGAGTAATATGTGCTTTCACATTCAAAGAAGCCGTTGAAGGTTGGGATACTAGAGCATAATGACTATATTGGAACACACCAATTGGATAAGGGCAAGTCGTGTGGATTATGCCATTGCATTTGAATTTTTTGTGGTGACATGCCATCCTCTTGGAGTTCGCGAATTATGGACTGAATTTGATCGTTTCATGATGGAGGATCGTATTTCCTCGACATCCGGATCCCAACCGTTGCTTTAAATATGTTGAAGGACATTAACATATTATTGAAAAAGCACGGAAAGTCACTCTCCGACTATGACTTGCCAACCATTTGAACAACTTCAGGAAATTGAGAGTGTTCCAAAGATTATATTGGATGAACTTTCGTCCATATCAATGAAGATGTCGATTCCGCCGATAATTTGAACTACGTCGACTAGCTGCGTTAACAAAATCATGCATTGATTAAAAATGGTGAAAGCAATATGTTTTCATTGATGGCCTGAGAGAAAGCGGAAAAATATTTTTATACAAGGTTTATTATCTAATGTGAGAATGGAGGGGCATTGCTTATTGTTGTTGCTTAAATGAGGTGCGACCACCCGGTCTACCGGGGGCGTACATTGAATTCAAATCCCGAAGCGGATACGCGTAGCCATTGTGGGATTGATCTTGAAAGCGTCTAAATTTGAATTGATGAGATGGGTCAAGGTAATTATGTGGGATGAAGCTCACATGACCAACAAATATGCCTTGAGGATTGGACAAGACCCGGGGATATAATGAAAACACGAGCCTTTCGGTGGTAAAATAGTTGTTTGGTGGAATTTCGGGCAAGTTCTTCCCGATAGTAAAAGCGGGGTAGCAGGATGTCAACAAGTTGAGGCAAGCATCTCAAGTCAAGCTTTTGGGGATATTTGAAGTTTGAGATTAAGGCATAATATGAGATCAATCAGTGACATTTCTTTCTCGGAGTTTCTACTTAGAGTGGGTGATGGTGAACCCGACGATCGGGATGGCTAAATAAAGTTGCCGTCGTGATGATCATACCATGGGAAAACGAAAAGTCACTTGATGCATTGATAGATTCAACATTCCCAAATATGGAGAGCATGTATGACTCAACTATATGGTCACGAGCTATAATACTTTTAAAAATGCAGGATGTGGACAAATTGGATAGAAATGATTATTGAAAAATTCCGAGGAAAAGAATTTGGTATGCTTCATAGGATTCGGTCGAAGATGATATTCACAAATCTTTACCAGCCGAGTTCTTAATTCTTTGTGTCCAGTGGTTTGCCACGCCATGAAACTTAACAGAAAAGGGGATGTCCTATAATGCTTTTAAGGAATCTTGATCCCTGAATGGGGTTATGTAATTTTCGATTGATATCGTAACCTAACAACAAACTTCGTGGCCTTTAAGTATAGCTGGGCATTACGGAGCAGAAGTCTTTCTTAAATGCATTATGCCATTAAATAGTAAAGATGATAGCAGTCTACCTTTGTTCTAAAAGAAACGATTTCCTATAAGAGTTAGTTTTGCTTTAACAATCAACAAATCCAGTCGGTGCCCAATGTTGGAATTTTTCTAAGGAACCATGTATTCGGTCAAGGACAACTATATGTGTCCTTATCAAGAGGTGTGGCTGCACATACGACCAAGATATTGGTGAAGGATGGAAAATTAGGAAAAAGACATGGAGTATTTACTAAAAATGTTGTTTACAAAGAAGTATTATTATTACACTTCCTCATGCGTATAAGGTTCACAATGATAAATTAAATTAATTTACAATTATCAAGTTTTTATCAATGCATTGATTGAGGTATGTATTCTAACCGCCATTTTCAATATTTTTTTAGGTTGCGTCTTTGTTCCAACTTTGCAATTGATGGATCAAATTGAACAATGGAACGTTTTGAAACAAAATATATCAAAACAACATGCAAAAAGGTAAAACATCAGTGAATTGTTGATTGTTTACTATTTTTAAATTTTCTTAAATAACTTTATTTTGAAAAAGTAATAATTGTAGTAATATTTTACTTCTGAGTTTTTAGAATGCAAGTTATTAGTCCGGGTTGGAAATGTCTTTATGCTTGATGATAATGAGAGATTTTCAAAAAATTGTTTCACGCATTTTTGAAGGAACAAAAGAGGAAAGGTAATTTTCTTTATTCTATTTCAAAAAAAATGAAGTATTAATCACTTAGAATGACTAATATCTTGAGACTTCGTTTTATATGATAACGATTGATAAGAAAAATTGAATTGCTTGTGGGATGGGATCTCGTAGAATTACATCTTGATCATTTATCGATACCGATGGTATTGTATACCATTATCAATGACCTAATTACTTGAGTTTTTAAAATTTATTCAACCAGGAGAGAATACCAAATGACAGAAAAATGAACAAGCAGCGACGATCACGAATAAAACATGGAAAGGAATTAGATACGGTAATGAAATTGTTTTAACTTATGGTGAAATATGCATTTCCATTGTAACAATAATATATTGAGATGATACATGTTGATTTAATTTTGTTTTTACAGTTTTTCAAAATACGTGGACATCGTGAAGTTCGTAAATACATAGATGCACGAAAAGCTGATATAAAACATATTCCAAGTGGACGATGCAAGAAGAGTGTTGTACTAGGTGATTTTGTCTACTTTTGTAAATAATGGAACTAATGGTGTGATTTTGTACATAAGTGAATGGAACTAATAGTAGAGTGATTTAGCGTGATTTTTAAGTCATGGAACTAATACATATATTTTGATAATATGCATATTTGTAGTGTTTATTGAATTTCGTTTAGTATTTGTACATAAATAATACAATTGTTATTGATTCGCATGTTTAACAATTTTTCTTTTTTCACTTTTTATTATATGTAATGAGATCACACATGTCAGTATACAAAGAATTCAATGACACGCTGCTTGAATTCGCGCCATTTGAATGTGCACCGATAGCTAGTAGGTAATAAATTAATAAGAATAATATATGCATCATATTCTTGTGAATTGAATTATGAAAGTTATACAAGAAAAATTGAGCAAAAATAATTATGTCATTCAATGCATACATTTGAATCATTAAACATGCACTGAAGATAGATAAACAAAGTTAATTAAATAAAGTAAATATATGCCAAATATATGTGATGTATCATTTTCAAACCGTACGTATGTGATGATGATTCTGCTTAGGTAAATAACGCTACGTATGTCTTTATTTGGGAAATCGATGAGAATTGATTCCCTTTTATTGTGTCGTTCACGACAATCGTGTATCAATTCATTTACGGGTTGGTTAAATGTGATTCATGAAACTTAGTGTTCACACTTAGTAATGGTATATTACTAGTGTGGAGTTCTCATGATAATTTAAGGGGGTTGGCCGGTGCTAGATCTTACTCATTAATCGTTATAATAATAGTAATTGGTCAATTATTATTATTATACAACTTACTATTATATGAGCCTAGAAGAATTAACACATACAATGATATTAGAATAATATTTCATGAATAAAAATTAACTTGAGACTTGTATATTGAGAAGTAATTTCTCGTATTTATATATTTGTCAAATATATATATGTTGAAGTGAACATCAATTGGACAAGCTTGCAAGTTTAATCAATTAAGCAATTGAGATCGATGAATAGCGATAAGCTATTAGATAGTGACTCGTTAGTATTTTAATTGACTTGTTAAGTTAATTAAAATAGAGGTAACTCACTAGTAACTCATTATTTAATTAGAGAAGTTCATAGCGGTCTAATTAAGTTAAAGTTAAATGATTTCTTAACGAGTTACTTAGCAGGTGGAATTTTGGGACTTGGTATTTAAAGGAAATTAGGTTTTTTTCATGACGGAAGAATCATAAAAACCTCCTTTACCAGCCTATCTTGAGAATTGGAAGACTTTCTCTTCCATTCACATTTCATAAATCAAACTCTAGCAAGTTCAAGTTCTCGGATTCGTTTCCTGCTTGGTATTGTGTGCAATCTAGAGGACATCATCGGTGTTGAACAAGCGTTAAGGAGAGGATCGAGGCTTTCACGAGGCACTACGTGGGGAGTGGGTTCAAGCTCCGCAGTTGAAATGTAAATTCTAGTATTCATACATTTGTCATTTATGTTTAGATTAATTTACATTATTTTGTGAATCCGGGATGTATGAATTGGTGTTTATCCACGATTAAATTCATACTAGATTCTAAATGTGCAAGTATAAAATAGTGAATACTTAATACTACCTCCATTTTTATTTGAAGTTTTTCGGATATCGGTAAAATTTTGGCCATTAATTACTAATTACTTATTATTTAATAAATATAAAAAATTATATCTTTAGATTCATTTTTTGAAAATGTTCATATGTATTTTGAACATATAACAGAATAATTGATAGTGAAGTTAATACGATACAAAATATTAAATAAAATGGAGAGGAATTCAATAGTTAATTTCTATTAGAACTCCTAACTTTTAGAGTTTTAGAGAGAAGGATAATTTAGTAATTAATAGTGTGAAAAGGGAAGAAACACAACCCTTATTCACACTTTTATAGATGTTATAGATTTTCGTGTACTCGTTTTTTTTTTTGCATGTTTTACAAACTAGCAAATTATGCTAATGTTTGTAAGTAAATAAGCGAGTTTCTTCCATGTTTGTCAATAGACTAGCGAACAAGTTCTGTGATTGTCTCATATTAAGCAATTTATCATCTTGTTTGTTTCTTTATAAGCGAATTTGTTTGTTACTTTATAATCATGAGCATAATTCGCTTGTTTCTCTATCGTTTGTTTCTTAACAAACATGGGGCGTGTTAGATCGAGAACAAAAAACGATGAATTTTAGCCACCTTCATTTTACTGTTTTGGTGTGTCTTCCTCTTGACCAGTGCGTCACGAGCACGGCACATTTCGTCAATTTTTTATAAGAACTTCCTACAAAATAGAAAAAATAAAAGGTAGTTGTAAATAGACATGCAATATACTGACATAAGTGAAATAAATGTTAATCTCTCCATTCCTAAATGATAGAGGTGTTAGCTTTTACACAAAGTCTAATAAAATTCAAATTTTGCTCACATTTTAAATTTTTCTTAAAACTCTTTAATTTGTTTCACAAATGGGAACCAATTTAGGTATTTCTTAAAAAGGAAAAAGTCTCTATCATTAAGAGATGAGGGAGTAAATTTTATTGAACATGGACATGATTGTGAGATCATACCACTGCATATAATGATTAGAAACAAATTCTCGACTATCGACCACCAGTAGAGCATCTGGATTAATAATGTTACGAATGTTAAATTCTTGTAAGTTCTTAAAGTTAATCTTAAGTTAATGTTAAAAATGTTAACTTCTTTTGTTGAGCGTGTTAAACATTTGTTAAGAATGTCCCAACTGGAAATGGACCTCCGACGAGCATGGTAGTGTTAAGACACGTCTTAATTGGTTTCCATTTTATATTGGTATGATCATATTATTTATATTAAATATTTTTTTCTATGATATTTTTAACATAATTTTTTTAAAGTATTGTTCTACTTATACAACTTCATACTTGGATGGCCATACGTATGGTCTCATCCTTGGCGTTTTTACATTCGGGTTTTTAAATGTGTTTGATTTTGTGTGTGTTAGGTTTGAGATTGTTATTTGATTTTGAGTTATTAACTTATTATTTCAGTGTAATTTTTGTATTTGAATTTTTTTTGTATTAGGTTTAGAATTGTTAAATATGCTTTAATTAGTTTATTTTTAGATTTTTTTGTATTAGGTTTATTATTTTTCCCCATTTCGTATTGTCCAAATATGTTTTTTAATTAGTGTATTGTCGTTTTTTGTGTTTCGGTTCAGTCACAATCTGATTTTGGATATAGTTTCGGTTTTCGAGATATACGGAACGGTTTGAATAATACCGGCCAGGACGGACCGCTTGAGTTAACGGTAGGACCGGTTTGGACGATTCGGTTGATGCGAATTTCGGGGCCGAATTAGATTCGGTCGGTCGGATGGGCCGGAAACCTGGGCAGTCTGTTAGGATTAGTAGCCGGTCGAACGGACGTACTTATATCCCCAAGACCTCCAACCAAAGAGATCGCCGATTTTAGAGTCGGTGAAACATGTTCTCTAATTAATATATTTCTCTAATTGTACCATTAGCATTATTTTTAACATAATAGATTAGTAAAATGAGATTTATAATAATCTGCATAAATTGTAATCTTTATGCTTATATTTAAAATAATATCATCGCTAACTAACGAATTATAGTCAGAACTACTAGGGAACAAACCATTAATACCTTTCGAATTATTTGTTGACGTGTTAAATAAAAAATTATAAATCCCTTCTGGCTTCCTTAGTTGCTGATGCATCGTATTAATTCCTTATCATCAATAGTTACCCCCATGTGATCTCTTTTGATTATTACAATAAAATTTTATTGCTATTATAAGATTGAGTGGAAAAAATTCAATCGTGTTATCGATAGGTTGCTTAAACAGTCTACCTTAAGTTATCTCACACAATTGCAACTTGGAAAAATCAAATACTCCCTCCATCCTACAAAGATTATTCACTTTTCACTTTTCATTTTTTCGTAGTTGAACTTTGATCATAAATAATTTTATTTATGTTTTATAATAATTGATGAAAAATATATCAATGGAAATAATTTATTTTTTTATTGATTTTTCTTAAAATAGTATAAAACACAAATAAGAAAGCCTCAAATCCAAAATTCAATATAAAATTGAAAAAATAAAAAATAAATAATCTTATAGGAAATAATATAATAAATCATCCATAAACATAATAGTGTTGTGATATCTATCGATTAATGATAAACGAAGGCATCCTGCTTGACAAAATCAAGATTCTTATATTTCACTCAACTGAACATAAATTAAATCAAGATTCTTATATTTCACTCAACTGAACATAAATTCTAAGAGTTATTTTATCTTTTGATAATGGTTACTTTTATATTTGACAGAACTACAAAATAAGTGGACAAATTTTCAAATAACCCAAGAAAATTAGAACTACACAAGTCATAATATTTTAAAAAGTGATAAAAAAAATTCGAATTGATCGATGACATAAAAACAATAAGTTTTATTTTATAAATAGTCAAATTAATTTTGAAGCAATAATTCAGTCATTCAACTTTGTATTTATATATAAAATAGATAATGCGGACTGTATATATACTAATATATTAACAAAAAAAGTTTAAATGAGCTTAATTTGTTATCAAATTAAGTATTTTTAATTTCAAGTCAAACGTCCCAATTAAATTAAAATGGACGTAATGAGTTTATTGGAACCTCTTTGAATTGACAAAATCCAAATTAAATTACTTACGTGTAAAAGACTACCATTTATTGAAATTTGATAGCTGGACTTATTTATTAAATCCTAGTCAGCAACGCGGAATCTACGTGGCAATCGAAACATCTACAACTTGTTCAAATGGTCAAAATGCATTTTCTAATCCATGTTGGCATTATTTGTTAGAATATGTAGAATGGTTACATGTTTAAAGAGTCATTTTTTAATTTTAAATGACTTCCAGCGTCATTATAACATTTAATAATTCATGTAAATTAAATATTCACATGTCCGATGGAGTTTGTTTAAACAAAATCATACAGCCAGGCTAAATGATATATCTGCATCTTTTATTATATATTTTTTCTTTATTTATTATTTCACATTTTTCTTTATTTATCTCTTGCTTTTATATGATAAATATTATTATCATTCGCAAAATAGAAGTAACTAAATAATAAATTTTTTAATCTCATATTCTTTTTATTTAAGTATTTATTTATGTAATTTTATAATTTATAAAAGTTTTTTTAAATGTGTTAATTATTTCAAATAAAAATTACAAATGCCTATTTTTATCCGTACCCAAATGATAAATAATCTTAAAGCCCCTAAATAACATCGTGTTTATTATACCATATCGCGACATGACAGTATTACATTTAGCCCACATCGAAGTGTTTAAACACGTATTGAATTTATTCGGCGAAAGTCTTCACGTTATTCCTTTTCATATTAATCAAACCATTGGACCTTATTATTAAACATTATTTTGAGTGTTTAAACCAACTTCAGTGTAGATGGTCTTAGACTGCACTGCGTGTGCACGTCAAATGACGAACCATATTGCATTTCACCCAGAATAATTCCTTGAAAGTAATATTATCGCAAAATATCATGTTATAATACATTTTTAGCTCGGGGCAATCGACAAGTAATAGGATTCAAGCCTATGACAAATCCGGTAACAATGACCGTTCTGATTAAACTCTTGAGAACACAATTGATCTTGAAATTCAAATAATAGATAAGAAGATTATCAAAAAGCGATATGAATGAACTTAGATTCATAAAGTAGAAAACGATCGAACAACATGTCGATTTCGGTTACCCAACTGTCCGGCTTGAACATGTGACTTCATTAATTTAAGTTGACCTTTAAAAGAATAATTATAATTAAGGGATTATATGAGACGTATACAAAAACAATAAACATGAAAAAGGATGCATGTGGTTTGTAACTACCTTTGATTGCTCATATTGGTGTCCGGCGACGATGGATCTAGTGAAAGAAATGTAAAATGAAAGATTTCGGAGAGATGGAGGAAGTCGAACAAAATGGAAAGATTGGAAATGATGGGGCTTTTTTCAAAGTGATTCCGGTCCATTAAGACTGCTTATTCATTAATGGTTTCATTAATGATGAAAATTACAAATTGTATTTATTAAAAAAAATTCTTCTTCTTTCGATGCGCTTTCGGGTAATGCATTGCCCGTTTAAATATAAAAAAATCATTAATTTCAAGTATATAAGTTTATTTTTACCTTTTAGGTAATTTGTTCACAAATTTTGGATTGGTACACATACTAATTAGGTGCATAAAATAATTTTAGTATGCATTTTTTTGAATTTTTTAAATTGTACCATCTTATAATGGTACAACTTGATAATGCTTATCATTTTTATATTGAAATTGCGTGTTTATGAAAATTAATGAAATGTATCATTAATAATGAACCGTAACTGTTGTTGGAAAATACCACTTCGATTTTTTTCTTGGCATCTGTAATATTTTTTCAAGTTAATTAGAAGCAACTGAGCCAAATACATTTTACTATATATCCTGTCGATAACTAAAACAACAATTAACAAATGCAGTTTTTGAATACGTTAAAGTAAAGGTTTAAAAGGAAAAAGCTAATGAAGCTTGTTCGTTGAAGTGCAAAATGACAACTATTTCCAACACACAAAATTTGCTAGAATATCAAGTAAAAAAATCGGAGGGAGTATAAGCACGTGTCTCAATCAATGTAAATCTACAAATAATTATGCACATAATACAAATTATGATGCATAAGTGTCAAGTGCGTGTGTTTGCTGCGATCTTAAAAACGATGGGACTTCCACACGCATTTTGGTTTTTATACTACCATTGATATCAATTATTTCTATCTAATTTGCTTCCAACAACTAACATATTCAAGATCCTGTAATCAATTCTCTTCATTTATTCCGATTTTTTTATCCCATCGTTTTCTCTATGTTTTATCCAAATCTGTTTATAATCTTCATCAAGGAATTCTCATTTCATTTTAGCCATTCGTTTCCTAAATTTCAGTAGTTGTTTTGATCATCTATCATCTATTTAAAATCAAAAAAGATTCTTGAATCTCTTAAATAATTTTCTTGATTTATATTCTTTGTTTGAGGTTCTTGTTATTCATTTATTTGAGAGATAAAAATGAAGGGAAATTCAGGAAACCCTTTACACTTGAAATCTTTGAATCATATCTCACTTGTTTGTAAATCACTTAAGGAATCCATAGATTTTTACACGAATGTTCTTGGCTTTGTCCCTGTTAGGAGACCTGGATCATTCAATTTTGATGGAGCATGGTATGTACGTAATCTTCTGTCACATTAAATTTTTTACTTTACTTTATCTTGTTTTATATCCATTAATAGATATTACCATACCCTAATGTCTTTGAAGAGTTTCCCGTTTAAACAGGGTAAGGGTAAGGGGTTGGATTCTTATTATTTGCCTCCTTATCATGGCTCTAGTTTTGATCAAGTGTAAATTATGTATGTATTGAGTTACGTAGCTATGATGTAATCTTTCAAAGATGATTTACAATTTTATAAATTGTAAGTCATGAAATGAGGCTAGAAAAATGAAGGCATAGCTAATATATGTTCTTCCAGTTTGTTTGTCACGTTTTGATGACTTCCTTAAATACTCTCATTTATCTTCATTTTAGCTTTTTTGTAGGTTATTATATGAAGTAGTAGTTAAACATGGATAGATACCTTGATTTTCATTTGCAGGTTGTTTAGCTATGGAATAGGAATTCATCTTTTGCAATCCGAGGACCCTGAAAACATGGAGAAGAAGACTGAAACAATTAATCCGAGAGATAATCATATTTCTTTTCAGGTAACAATCTTGTTTCATAAAATAATATTGTTGGTTTTTAAATAACAAAAAATATCTACTACTTCACAATATACCATCTACTTTACATGATGAGACAAAATTCACTATATAGTATATATCGTTCCCTCCAAATTTTAATTATTTTCGATTCTGAACTCAGAAATTTTAATGATGAACAACTTTGTATTTTTTCAGTGCGAGAGCATGGGAACAGTAGAAAAGAAGCTGGGAGAAATGGAAATAAAATACGCACGTCAAAGGGTGGAAGAAGGTGGAATATACGTAGAACAACTGTTCTTTCATGATCCAGATGGATTCATGATTGAAATATGCAACTGTGATAATCTCCCAGTTGTACCATTAGCTGGAGAGATGGTACGGGCATGTTCAATTGTCAATCTTCAGGCAATGCATAATCAACAACAAATACCCCCAAGTCCAACTATAGGAGAAGCAATTTAAAATTTCAAATAAAATTACTCTTTTAATGGTGTGTATGTGATTGTTTATGATGATAAGATAAGAAAATGTCCATTTGTACATTTAGATAGACATTGTCCATCTTCCTTAAGTATTCAATTGAAATATTGTATTAAGGTCAACAGAAGATGTACTATGTATAAAAAGTAGTATATTACCATATCAAGTTATCAAAGTTCGGTTTTGGTTTTCGAATTCCAATTGGTGAAGTCTAATAATACTGGTTACAATATTGTGTTTATAATTTACCAACTCATTTGTTTGTTTGAGCTATGTAATTAGAAAAGGAAAAATAATATTGCTATGTAATTAGAAAAGGAAAAATAATATTGACACAATTAATTATGAAATAAATACCGAAGTTGCTCAAGCATTATTGTAAAATTTAGAAACTCTCAATCATATTATTGATATTTTAAAGAATATATAGTGTCACACAATATTAACCTTTGGAATTATTATAACGGCGGAAGCGAATTTATTATAATAGACATATGCGAATTCTAAGGCAATTAAAAGAGAAATACTAAAAATAAAGAGCAGGATATTTTAACGTGGTATTCACAACAATGTGTTAGGACTAATCATGATGAGCTCTTATGCGCAATTCAGCATAATGGAGGAACAAATTAGAACGAAATTTAGCTTAGATCTGGATGTGTGGGTCCTTCTTATTGGAACAATAGAATTATAACTACGCCGTTTCGGATAGAATTCTGAGACTATTTGTGTGGGCCATATAACCAAACCTTCTTAACGACACGGAAGTTCCTAAGAATGGATATCTCACTCTGAAAATTATCACCATCATCTTGGATCGATACAATAAACTTAAGACCTTGAGTAGTCACGAATCTTAGGGCTATTATAACTGTTGGTAGCATTAAATTTTTAGATTGAGTAGTTGAGGTAATGCTAGTACGCATAGCAAAATGTAACTATTGGGACAAGAAACATCTAACACACTAAAACCCTATTTATATAGCCAAGTATGATACTTAGCTTCTCCCCGAACTTTATTTGTGGGACTTATATCGAGGATTCAGCACCAATTAGCAATCTGCTGTGGCTTGAATTATCCGCGTATCGAGCGAGAACATCAGTCGCTAGATGTATGCGAAGTACCGGAGGTGCTCAAATAGTGAAAGCAGGTGTACCCGAGTACTCGGATATTGTCGGATGATACCCGAAGAGATAGATAATGCTTTCATTTAGCGTCTGCCTCATGTTCCCACATGCTTCGGGCAATTGCGAGCAGTTAGTTGGCAAGTCGACCACCGTTGGACCGCCCCTGCCAACCTCTCACTTTAGCGTCGATATTTCCACGCCTAACGACATCAGCCTGTGTAGAGACCCCCCAGACGGCGAGAAATGCCTTGCTTTACATCCAACTGAGCATGAGAAATGCTGAGTCATGGATCTCTTCCCCAATGACGTATTGTAGTCCGCTTCCTTTGATCTTGGACCCAGTGACCATCTCCTCTCGAATGACATTTTGCCATTGAATACTCTGATACAATGACAGATGACACATGAGAACCCGAGTTCCTCTATGACGGGGAAAGCATGAGCTAACTCATCCCCGTTGTCGTACTCTCGGTACGAAGCGATGAATGCATTCGGAGGACATCCTTGAGCTAATCTGTGATGTTCCAAAGAAACCTGAAAGGTACTGGTATTTGCTGTGAAAGCGAGGCTTGAGAAGTGTCATACCAGGCTTCCCTTCTTGACTCCGAATTCTTGCTCCACTGTTTCCCAACTTGTCAGCAAAATTTGACGAAAATACAAAATGGCATACCTTGTATCAATACAAGTTCACGCCCTTTCTCGAAGTACATCCGAACTATAAATGGTACGTAACATGACCGCCCAGTCGGCCGCCACAGTTAAGGTCATCAGCAACACAATACGCTAAAATTACCCACGTCGATGGATGACAACATAAAAGACCTCATTGACATTAATAATAATAATACTTTTGTCCATAGTGGTGTGTTGAATAATGGTATTAAAATTTGAAGCCACTATTTTGAAGATATAGGTGTTTTGTCGAACTAATCCCGTTTTTCAAGTGAACATGTATTCGGGTTTATTTCTTAATATGTTCAAGCGCTTAAAATGTTGTCCGGGATGTTCGGAGCTCATGGATGAAAAAAAGGTATCAACATGAAGCTTACTCAAGGGCCGTGTTCTTTATTGTTTATAAGCGTTTGTGTGTTTTAAAATCGATGGTCAGTAATTTCTAATCCTAAGTATAGATTGATTCGTGGTTAAGTCACCAAATACAATGAGCGTGTGTCGTTTTCGTTTGAGAGTGGCTTAAGCGATCTTTATTTTAGAAAGAAAATTCGAATTCAAAGAGACCCCGTCGAGAGGGTTCTGGTCGATGATCGAGACCACGACCTCTCGATAAGAGATTACACTCTGAGCGGAGCTTATGACCGTTGCTCACCAATCCGTCGAGTGTTCGCCAGAGACCCCTGGTCTCGTGAGTCCACAATCTTTGGCAACTTTTAAACCTTAAATTTTGTGCACTATTTAAAGCCTCTTCTTTTAAAACACAAAAACAACTTTGCAATATTTTTGACCTAATTTCGAGGCATTCGATTAAATTTCTGATCAAAAGCGTAACTCCTGCAGCAATTAAATGCGTTATCTTTTGTAGAAGTTTCTAGTTGTGATAATTCAATTCTCGATCATTTATTGTATTGAGTGAAATCCTTGTGGGAAGCATAGGGGTTGCTATTACAGGTTGAGTAGTATATTGAAATCTGGGAAGTGTTCTTGGAGTTCTAATCAAGGTTGATTAGGAGTTCATGACAAACATCATAAGAAACACAAATATACATATCTTCTATGATTTTGTATTAGTCAATCCAACTCCTCGGTTATCTGTGATAGCCACGTAAGATTAATCAAGCTTCTTTGTTGGAAATCAGTATGCTTGATTTTACATGTAGTTATGCTATTAACGTCGTTGTTATAACAATTCATTTTACTAGTTTTAGTTAGTAAGTTACTCAAACTAAGTGTTCAATAAATAGTAATTGCAAATTACTAAAATGGAATTAAGATAATATCGGGGTTATCTTAGGATTCTTGAATGCAAATGCATAGCCGATATAATAATCATAACTTGATTAATTATATTATCGACTAATATTATCTTAGCCCACGATCATGTATGATAGAGTGAGTTATATTCCATGTATGGAATTAAATCGAGATTGTTAAATTGGGAGTTGATTGAAATCAGCAGATACCCCGATAGAGTTTTTAGATTGATAATGTAAAATACAAATTGGACAAAGCCGAATTAATTAAATTATTTATTTCAATTGATGGTCTAATGAGAGCTGACTTATTAGTAAACATTAGGGTACTTACTAGTTTAGTAATAAATTAGTTAACGGTTTAACGAGTTAACTATTTATTAAGCAGTCAACGATTCGACGAAACCAATATTTTCAGTAGGTTATAAAGTCACATACCTCCTTATATAACTTTTTGTAAAATAGAATAACGACTAGATTAATTAATAAATTAAAATGTGGGATTATTAAATTGATTAACGTAAAATTTGAAACCACTTTATATTTTATGTACGATAAATGTTGATGTTGGAAATTTATTGTCGAGGTAAGTTGAATCGAAGTATCGCATGAACTAAAAACGGTCCAAATTCTCATCAGCGTAAGCTTATTTTTCCCTGCATTTCCGCGCACCAAGCCTTAAGAGTGCAAAATAAACAAAAACAAAAACAAAAAGACAAAAATCCATCTCCGCCTTTCTCGAGACAGCAACCCCCTGCTCTCCCCTTGATTTTCTTTCTCGATTTCTCATAAATACCATAGCTTTGGTCTCAATTTCTTGAAGTTTCCCTGTCATCCTCTTGATTCAAGGTAAAAAGGCCAAAACTTTTTGTGTATTTCTTGAGTTTCGACTAGGTTGACTTTTGAGTTTCGATTTTTATTGCTTAAATTAATTCTTGGGCTTTTAAATTGATTTGTTCTTCGGTTGAAATTGCAGCGTTTGGATGAAATTTGTGACGTTTAAAGGGCGATTAACTTTTGGAATTTAGTTTGACTTGGGTTTTTGAGGTTTAATATAAGTATATAATTATCTAGGCTTAGATTGTAGTATAGGACATGATAATAATCGATTTTTTTAAGGGTAAAGTTGACTTTTGAGTTGACTTTTTGGGGTAAAGTGTTAGGTAAAGTTGGGTTGACTTTTGAGTTGACTTCGGGTTTGACTTTTTCAAAACGTTTTAAAATGATATAAGTATGTTCTTGGATCCTTATTATAGTTGTTTAGAGGTGGAAATTGTAGTTTAAAGGTTGTTGGATGAATATATGTTGAAATTAGTTTTATTAGTTTTGAGTAGTAGTTGGGTTTTGGGATTAGAGGTTGTTAGAAATGGGTTTAATTAGTTGGAAAAGTTGATAATTGGGATTGATTAGAATTGTTTAAAGTGTTAGTATTTGGGTTAGTGTGAGGGCCGAAAGTTAGGGGTTTGGGGTTAGTGGAAATTTTGTCGCTTAGTTTATCGTTGAAGTATAACTGGTAATAATTCACCTAAAGTTGCTAATGGGTACTAAAAGTTGCTAAAAGATAATTTATAACGAAATTAGTAGTAATTGTACTTTCGGTGTTTTGTTTAGACTTCGGAACGCGGGAAAGGCTTGCGGATCGATTGGCCTCAGGCGTAGTGGTACTAGCCAAGGTGGGGATTTATCACTCGTTTGATAACATTATTTACGTTTGAGTGAAGTATATGGTAAATTGATATGTGACTATATATTTTGTGTTATGAACTTATCTGTTAGTGTAGTTGTGAAATTGTGGAATGTTGAGTTGTATGATGGTTGTGTTAGATACATTATGGTAGTAGGTTCTATATGGAATTGTTGACTTGAGTATATTATGGCTGCTATATAGAGAATGTTGTGTGATTATTTGCTTTGTTATTCTACTCTGAGTTATTTATAGATTTGTTGTGATGTTGGTTGAGTCGTGTGTGGATTTGTGTTGTCATGGTTGGTTGTTAGTCATGGTTGGTTTTTCGTATAGAGAGTAGTGCCCATGTCGGGATGTGGGCATGTCA
>JADFUC010001940.1:0-107807 GCA_019722365.1 Lithospermum erythrorhizon
ATCATTGTACTTCGTTCCAGTTACGTATTGCTTAAGATCTTGGCCTTGGCTGGCAAACGGATCCTCGGCCACCTCGCGATCGCTCACAGAGACCTAGGCTTATAAAAACGCCGCCCCGCGAGAGAATAGAAATTGACTATTAAAATTTGAGAGTAGTCTGAATATACAGTTTGGTCCCTCGTATATTTCGAGGCGATATATATATATATACAATTATTAACCAAGTTACATGATGAATAAACTGTGTCGAAAAGTCACGAGAGATAATACGCGTAGGCTTCTGATACAGATAACACATACTTTTCGTCTTGGAAACAATCCTAACACACAAAATCATCAAATGAGAATCACTCCAAATAATACACATATGAGAATCCAGCATCCAAATAATACACATATGAGGAATCCGCCTCAAATAATACCGTATGAGGAATCCGCCTCCAAATAATCGAGATGAGGCTGCACCTCCGTCCTCCCGACCGGCTACCCTGATGTGCATATCACACAAACCTCCCGAATCGCAGGCTGACCACCATGATATACGCGCCAGCATCAAACTTTTCGATTGAAGTCACCGCGCTCATGAGTAACACGTAAATCAATGACACGTGTAGCGCGACCCCTTGTGTGCTGACCACATATATAACACAGGTCCTCGCTAATATAATCGTGTTCACAACTATCTCGTGATATAAGTCATAATGTCACTAATATCTCGTTATGAATTATAGTCTCGATTATCTCATAATATAACTTAAAATCTCCATTGCCAAATGTATGAATCGAGAATCAAAATGTACCACGTAATATCAGTTATAATCTGATTATTTTTCAAAGTATAACTCATAAATCTCAATTTCATGTAATATCGGTCATGGTCTTGCTTGATACATTATCGAATAATCTCGAAGCTATCGTATATAGTATATAAATATTATACATAAAAGGTTTCCCATTCGTGAGATTTGCTTTCACACACACCAAGTCAAAAGTAGTAACAAACGGCACTAGAGGTCTTCGTGCTAGATCGGCTCAATTCTATTCAAAGAAATTAGATATTATATCGTTCCATAGAGTCCTCTGCTTGCGTATATCTTATTTTTAGTGTTATACCACGTCTCGCGATTAATTTATAACTCTTGTAAAGGATTATTCCCAGAAGATTGATACTCGGCTATAACATTCAACATAACTATATTCAAATCGCTTGACTTACACTTAAAATCATTATTAAATGCATCACTAATTACTCAGTATTAACCTCCCAAACACGTTTCTAAACAACCCGGTAATCAATTGACAACTAATTAATCCATTAAGCCCAGCCTCGATTCAATCCTGGTATCTGAACTTTCCCAAACTTTCTCAACTAAAATTCTACTATCCATATCAAACCAATAATTCTTGAAACAACCATATTAAAGGAATCCTTTAACCTCGTATTACCATTTAATGTCAATTTAAGAAAAGTCAATAAAGTCAACATAACAACACACCTGACACCACAACTTGATAACTACTGAAATCATCATTAAATACTCGCGATACTCGGATAACATTTATGCCATTATAATTTCCAAAGATCTAAAGTCAGCATTCATAAAGTCAATAACTTAAAAACTCAAAATACTCAAAAATATTGAACTTTACTTACCTAGCAATAAAGGAATGTCTCGGAGTCTCTCCCGGAAATTTTAGACCCAATTTAGCCAAATTTGGAAGAAAATTGAAGAACAAAATCAAGGGAAAATGGTGGAAAATTCGGTAAGAGGGGAGGGGAGAAAGGGATGAGTTTGTGTTTGGATAATCTTGAAAGGTGATAAGGATGATTAAAAAAAAGTCTCATTAGAGTCCTTTAAAAATATCTCGAGACTGGCTTCGACACCGTTCGGTTTTTCGGCTCAATTTCTCGTCTCGATTTAACATAACTCTAATATAACTTTAACTTCTAATCCCCAAATAATATTATACGCTCGATTACAACTTTAAAATCTTAAATACCCAATCCTTGGCATTTATATTGATCGATTAAATTAAATATCTCCAACGTTCAACTTGAAAATTTAAAATTTCTCGCCAAGAAATACTCAAACAACTAGTATACTATTTCACTTAATATTAATACAGACGGGTTATCCTGATTAGACTAGTAATAAGTTGTGTTTTGATAAAGGGTTATCGGCGGTGGTGTGAATGATCGGTTAAAATTAGCATGGATGATATATATATGCATGTTGTTGGAATTATCTGTGTGGGAAATGGGATGTTGATAAATCACGGTAAGACTAGAAATATATGATGTAACCGTGAGCCTAGGAGTATATATGCTATAGTGAAAATTAGATAATGATAACTTTATAGTTAAGAATATTATGTGGTATGACATGGTGTTGATATAAATGAAATAGAGGAGTGCAAGGGAAAAAACACGATATTATGACCTATACGATGATGAAATCATGATGGTATGAATGGTAAATGAAGCATTATATGAAGTGTATGGAAATGTATATTGATAATTAGCGATGTGATCTTATATACATACACAGGTAGACTAATATGTGCAAGTTTGTTAAAGATTCGATATGACTATACTATGAAGTGGTGTTTTAAAAAGGATATGTGTGGGAGTATTAAGGAATGATGGGGTATTGAGGCGATGTATTCTGGCGATGAACCAACATCTTGAGGAAACCTTGGGTGTAT
This sequence comes from Lithospermum erythrorhizon, assembly GCA_019722365.1. Lineage (NCBI taxonomy): Eukaryota > Viridiplantae > Streptophyta > Magnoliopsida > Boraginales > Boraginaceae > Lithospermum > Lithospermum erythrorhizon. Next base: position 2,707 of record JADFUC010001940.1, read on the forward strand.
TTACTGTATACGGATGCCAAGATAATCAGTAATAAACAATTTGATGAGTGGGATTTTGATAAGAGAATTTACTTGCACATTAATGAATCTGATAGTCAATAACGAGGTGATATGATGACACGAATTATGAGCGGATACGCTGATATCGATGATATGGATATTGATTTTGAGTGGTATAAATGATGGTTGATTGCAGTATTAATAACATGATAAAATATAAGTTGTGGGTGTTGGTGTAATATGGGATATGAGAGGACGTATATCGTAGTGGGGCTGTATGACGAGTAATGATTATGATATGATTAGATTGTGTAATATCCAGTTGCAGTAAGTAATATTCAGGGTACGTTGCGAATGTATTTACGGTGTTACCACGATCTCTGAGAATCAATGATATGTTGGGAAAATGTGATTGGTGACAAGATGTCATGATATTCGGTAATAAGAGCATATTGAAAGCGAGTTGGGGCGATAGAAAAATCGAATTAAAGTAAATTCGAGAAGAAATTTTTATAAGGTGGGTAGAATAAAATAAACAGTTCCTTACCAATATTGTTGATAGTATATAAGTTTCTCGGTGGAGTATTTCGAGAGTCAGAAATTAAAAATTTCAAAGTTGAGTAGCGGAGAATTCAACAGGCTGAGATCGGTTGGTGGTATATTTAGGTTTGGTGGGACCGAGGAGATAGTATAAATAATTTTGGAATAATATGATATATCGAAGAGATGAGTATGAGATGAGTAGTAATATATGCCTCGGGGAATAACACAATGGAAATCGGTTTCGTCGAGATTTAAGTGCGGAAGGTGTAGAATTAACCGAAACCGAACCGAACTTAAATTCTTCCCCTCTAAATATCCCACCTACCACCACTATCTCCATCCTCATCCAAAAACCTTCTTAGCATCTCTCTCCATTTCCCCCAGTAAATTTTCCATTTCTACCGTGATTATGCAGCCCTAAATTTAAGAACAAAGTTGTGGATTTCTTTCATCATTCATCGTATCTAGGTAAGAAAGATCAAATCTTTTGAGATATTTCTTGAGTTTGAAGAGTTGACTTTTATGGATTTTGTTGACTTTTAGATCTTGAATTTATTATGGCATAGCGATGTTATACGAGTATCGTATAGGGGATTAAGCGGTGATTTTGAGTGATTATGGGGTTAGAAAGTGGTGTAAGTTGAGGGTTGACTTTGTGGCTTTCTTAAATGAACTTTCAAATTGTAATATGAGGTTAGAGGACTTTAATATAGTTGTTTTGGGTATAGAATTATTGGTTGGGATATGGATAGTGAGATTGGGTTGCAAAGTTTGGGGAAAGTTCATATAGCATTTATCGTTTGAATTTGAGGTTGTATTTAATGGATTAATTAGTTGTCAATTGTTATTGGATTGATTAGAATATTGCTTAAAGTGTTATTGTTGGAGATACAATAAAGGCGATGACGAATATTGAATTTACGGAGTTGCTGATTAGAATGTAGTTATGAAATATTAAAAGTGTATGCAATCTTGGTGATAGGATGATTGCTGGGAGTTGTAATTTGAATCGTGAGACGTGGTATAACACTGAGGTTTATACAGATGCTAAGAGATTATTCTACAAATGTGTTATAATGTATAATCTCCTTGAATAGGAGTTGAGCTTGGATCAACACGAGGGCGCCTAGAGTAAATTATTACTTGCTTTTGGGCTCGGTGATGCAAATCTCACGATGGGGACCTTTATATATATATTATGTTGTACTGCTTCCGTGTGATATCTTGGGATTATTCCTAATATATAACCATTGTGTGATTATGAAGTTGATACTATGTGTAAACTTTGATTTATGATTCATATGATGGAAATAATTGAGATTTTGGGTTATATTATGAGATAATTGAGATTATGATTCATATAAATGCGACTCAATAGTGATTATGATTTATATCATGGGATAGTTGTGAATATGATTAAATGTTATGAGATTTTGTGTGGTTGTGTGTTGGGTGTGGGTGTGTCAGCGTGTGTTTGATTGCTTTGTTGTTACTTGCCGGAGGCGGTGGTGACCCACGACCGGGAGGTTTGGTGTGGTGTGCATATTGTGTGGGTTGCCCCATGGATTCGGGAGGTTTGGGTGTGATATGTAGCGTTGAGGGGTGTAGCCTCGGTCGGGAGGATGGAGGTGGAGGCCTCATCGATTATATGGAGGTGGATTCGCCGTATGTGTATTATTTGGAGGTGGATCCTCATTGTGTGTATTATTTGGAGGTGGATTCACCGTGTGTGTATTATTTGGAGGTGGATTCCTCGTATTAGTATATTATTTGGAGGTAGATTCCTCGTTTGATGCCTTTATTGTCTTTGGCTGATTTCCCTTGAATGAATATCGTTATTTATGATTATAAGCTACGTGTGTATATGTGTTATGTAACATCTCGTATAAGAGGATTATGTAGGTTATTGAATTTGTATGCATTGTGTGGCACAGTTGATGTATAAGCGTATATTGTTATATAAGTATGAATATATGTATATGGGATCGAGTTTGTGGTATTTGTATTCACTCGAGTTAATAAACACATTTCTACATGGTAGGCGTTTTATACTGGGTTCTAAGGGTTGATCGCTAAGGTTTGACTGCGTTATTAAGAATTGAAGATCATAGATGAGGCGGTAGTGGCATAGAAATTCCTCGTGGTGTTTCCACTATTGTTGTCGATTGTATATTGTTAGACTTGTGTATTGTATTTCATTGAAGTGCAGTTGCATACTTTCCACATGTTGTATTTTGGATTTCTTGTGTATACGTGAGTTGTATCATTAAGGTGGATTTGTATTATGTTTGTTCGTTTGTTTTATTGTATATGTTGTTAGTTCACCGGGATGGACAAAAGAGTATTTTTATTATTATTAATGTCTAAATGAAATCTTTTATGTTCTCGTCCATCGGTAGAATTTGACTACGGTATGCGAGGTTGTTGATGACACTTAACCTCGGGCGGGCACAGGGGCGGGTGATTTTAATTATCGAGCTTGGGTTTCAGTTTCTTTGGTGTCTTTGTGTGGTTACGTGTGTAGGTGTAAGATGGTCAAGTGGTTGTCGATATTCGGAGTCTTCTTGTAGATGCAATTTCTTTTCTTTTCGTTCCAGCCAGATTGTATTGAGATTACTTTGGAAGATTTTAAATGGCTGGTTTGAGTAGTACCCTTAGGGAAAAGTTAGAGATGGTCATTCGTTGTTGTAAGTTGACATAAGAATTGAAGCGGCTAGTAACTTTGATGAGTAGACAATTGAAGTTGAATTATGAAGAGCTGCGTGTTTCCATTAATGATACAGATAGTAGGTTCCGTTGAGTTGAGTAGATTCTTTCTTTTACTGCGGATACTTGAGTAGTTATAGAGGATGTGAACTTTCAAGGCAGAAGGAGTTTGGAAGCTTGAGACATTAAGAGATGGATGGGCGGGTCGTTCTGGCACATACTCACGGTATAGGCACATGCGGTTTGGCCTTATCTTCTGGTATAAGAGCGGTATGAGTCTTTATGATCACTTTCTTTGTGTGCATTGTCAGTTGGCCTATGCCTACGGTATAAAACATGCGGTTTATTATATACTTCGATATAAGAGCGGTGTTTATTAGCGGTTGATCGTTCCTAGCAGTGGAAGCGGTTGATATATCTTGCGTTAGAGTTAAGTATACTTGTAGAGATATGAGAGATAGAAGGTGGCGATTAGAGTTATAGTCGATGTTGAGTCTGTGATTTCATTTGGGTGATTGTGTGTGTTTATTGGGGCGTTCTATTATATCTTAACATGTTGCTTCTGAAACTTTCTTAGGAATCTTATTGTATGACTTTGTGGGTAGTCTGGATATATATATATATATATATTTCACGTATTTTATTCATGTTGGGCTATTATAATATTAATAAATCTCGTTCGATATAGTCAGTTCGCTTCCCACTGTGCTTGTTCACTAAGCAATTTCGCCACTTTTGCTATAGGCGACATTTTAAATTTTGTGCCGAGGTTGGCGGTGGCAGTTGAGCCAAGAGGCTATTTGAGAGTTTTGTTCCGAAAGTGGCTAGGTGAGCATCGGGTGGCGGAGGATCCTGTGATCGATTTTGATGTGTTGTCAGCGTTTTTGATTGTTGTGCTATTTTCAAACTTTATGTCGGCGGTTAATAAACTTTATATTAAAGTCTGATCTTTACTTTCTCTTTGCTGCTTAACACTTTGCACGGCATTCTTGTTGTGGGATATATTGTATATATATGGTGTTGGTTGGTTAGATATCACGATGGATTTGTAAAATTTTAAAAGCGTATGATTTTGAGAATATTAATGATCAAATTTTGGATGAAATGAGTAGTTTTTGACAGTCGTCAAATCGGTTTAGTGACTATGTGTTCAATTATATGATTCTCACCTCAGTGACCGACTGGGGCGGATGGATCATAACTTATTCTATAAAGAGGCGTTTCAAAGTTTGTTGCTCAAGCACTTAACTCTTGAAGTTGTCTCGCGGTTGAATATGAATAAATTAATTTAAGGTAGGTGTATGACAACAATATGTGAAAGTATTTCATTCTTTGTGTTTTCGACCCACGTTAAACACAACCCTTACTTATGTCAATGACCCAATAGCTTGCGTAAGGTTAGAATGAAATTATCTTGGTATATGAGAGGTGAAAGATCTAAATCCGTTTTGTGTTTTAGCAGTCGCTTTAATTCACTTGATGCGATATCTTATGAAATGCGTTTAAGATTAGAATGATGTCTCGTTCTTCGGATGACTCTTAACTCGAGGAACTTGATAGTATCCATATGGTCCTTTCCATACTCTTATCGACTGCGATGTGTCGTTGTTATTTCGAATCTATAATTAATTTATATGTAAAACATACAAACTTAATTTAGACTAGTGAACCTCCCTTTAAGATCTAGTAAGAGTTGACAGTCCGTCTAACTCCGAATCATTACTCGAAGTCTTATTCGAGTCATTATCCATAAGTATTATTCAATCGTTTGTTGTTCAAGGTGTCCTTTTAAAGAAGAAAGTAATGTTTCCTTAATCGGAATCACGATATGGGCTTTGTGTAAGTCAAACATGACATTCTTACACTCTTACTGAAGTGCAAGAAAATAGTTTGATCCCAACCACCTTCATGGAGGATTTAAAGCGTGGTACTCTCATCATGAAATCGCCCTCATCCCAGAACTACACGAGCTTCGATAACTTTCTTTGTATCACATAACCTATATTACTATACTTGGCTCGTATACATATTGAATCATGAGTCAAAACTAGTGTTCTCGACCTTTGGTAGCTAACCAAACATTACGGCTTTGACAACAAAATTATTTGAGATATGAGGTTTTAATCAAATCTCTGCTAGAATTCTTTAATTGTTACCCAAAATCCTTGTACTACATGCTTTGAAGTTAGAAATAATAGAGTAGATATTAAACTACCAACTTATGGTTCCATGTGCTAGAGTAGCGTGAGAGCAGGCCGTGCTTTGTATTTAGTTTTACAAACCACCCAAGCTTTTGTTTCATCGCAATTCATGAACCGTATTCGTCGTGTTAAATAAACTAAATACCAATCGCGTATCTTTTGAAATGTAGATACCTGACATTCAAGATTATTGATAGTTTTTCTCAATCGAGTTATAAAAGATCAAAAATATTTATTATTTAAGGCTTGTTTGGTGGCTAAGAGACAATATGACATATTGGTCTTTAGCATCATCACACTTTTGATTGAATCAAAAATTAATTATCCTTGATCATATCGTGTGACTTTGTTCACTTGAACGAAAGTTCATACAGCGATATCGACATGATTGAATCAAGTCTTAAATATTTGTGGTATTTACAGTTTTATCCTCTATTAGCATACAACCCGATTGCAATGGTTGAAGAAGATCCATGGCTTTGTAACACTTTGTTTTGACAAGTCATTCGGTTCTCTTAACTTATTTTATTTCACATTATAAAGTCATGCATTAAGTTTGCCCGATGAATGGTGAATAAAATAGGTAAACAATATACCAAACATGGCAGCAATATACGCTTAAAATAAACGGTGATTAAAACAATCCACATATTTACAAAATGAATTGTAAATATAATACTTATCCTTAGAATCTGCCAAAATGTACAACGTATCGAAGATCCACTTATATAAGTTAAGCGGAAATACTTGCACATACATTTTGAATCAAGTATATAATAGTGATTTATCAACTTGATTATATAGTAATATGCAAGGTACCAAAGTCTATTACTTTCGTTAAAGGCAACTTATACATTTTGAGATCCGGCGCTGATAGTAAGTACAGCATTCTGAAAGCTACATGTAACTTTCTTTCGCTAGCATGCATACGGATGCTGCGACTTTCTATGTCAAACAGCTGGTTAAGCATACCAATTAAACAAAATAGTTACTTGGGTGATAATAGAAGCCCACAGCGTTGGTGGAAATCTGTTCAACGTCTCAGTGCTGGCCTTCTTCTCGCGGTGTGCCCAGGATAATCCTAGCGTTTCTAACTTTAGTGATACGTTAGCAAATTAATCTTCTTTATTTAACCATAGATGACGGCACATAATGAAACAACATGACATGAAAAATAAATAAATATACCAAAATTTAGGAGATATAGATATGACCTAGGACCCTATTGCATCCCTTAACAAGTGGAAATGCTAACATAAGTCCTATTCTGACACTTTACAAAGTCTGAGTCTTGTATTCTTGACTCCTTGGCTTCAGTTTCTCAGTGCGATCTTTGTGAAAATGTTATCTTAGTACACTTTGCGTGGGGTACATCTACTACTCTAACCCAACTTAGGCCGACACCTTGAGGCTTGTGGTAAAATGAATGCAAGAATGAAAATGCGACTCGGTGGGTGTTTCACAGTCGTTAGTAAATGAAATAAATGGTAGTTGTGTCTAATGCACTCTTTAAGATTTCCATAATGACATTAAAATAAATAGTATAATGTCATATTGATAAGTTAATGTCTTATAGGTGATAAATTAATTATGTTTTTACAAATTATCAATTAAATATAATTTTAATTTGAATATATTCACACATGATTAATGATAATTATTATAATGTTATCAGCCACTTAAATCATGGAATGATGCCCCACAAATCATTATTTCCAAAATTAATTTAAAAGTGTAATGAAAATATTTTCCAAAATTATCAATTAATAAATAATTATGAAAAGATATAAATGAAATTGTACCATTCAAGATATATATTCAATCATCTTGTAATAAAAATTCATGGTTAACATTTAAACCAGTAATAGTACCAATAATTTTGAAGCAAAAATAATGCAATCATTTAAAGTTTTTTTTCTAAAATGGACGACGAACTTGGCGGCAAAGCGACCGGCCTCCGGCCGCCAACTGCCTGCGGCCTAAACCATATTTTGGCTGAACTCGTCAAGGGTGTCCCGGAGCGTAAAATTCCGGCAATGGGCCAGCGCCGGGAGGCGATGTCCTTAAGTTCGGCGACCGATTTTGGTAACTACGTTTCGGTTTTCGGATTAATTACGCTTTTGTAGAAAACCGATTTGGAGGCTCTAAAAAATTCAAAAATTCCCCAAGTTCAACTTGAACATCAACGGTATCATCATTGAATATGCCCAAGTGAATTTCTCAAAACACTTCGTTTTAGTTCAACCAAAACTAATCCGAAGGAAATTCAATGAATTTTTAGGTGCCAAAAAATTCAAAAAATTACGAAATCTGTCATTTCAAGGGTGTTGAACACACACAAATTTAATTTCGTATTTAAAATCTCTAAACCTCTCTGTAAAATAGAAAAGTTCTATCTCAAATTAAAATGTAAATTAATCTAATTTTTTAATCACTTTCGATTCATGAAACAATTAAATAATATCAATCATCAAAATCAATACATTGAAATGATAATTCATGATGTGAAATGCATATATAATGGGTTGAGGATTTTTATATATATTCATCAATTGAATAACATAATCAACAAGAAATAATCAAATTAACTAACAACTATGTCGACAACAGTGGGTGAATAAATACATCAAAGAACTTGGGTAATTTATGAGGCGGCTGTTAGAATCTAATATGAATTTTGTTTATGATAAAATACCAAATTCATACATCCTGGATCATAAAATGATATCTGTTATTAAACACATAAATTTACAATTATGAATAAAAGAGTTCTTACCCGAGGATCTCTGGAATTATCTCTAAATCTTTCACGAGCCTCCATTTAAGATTCCAAAATTATTGGGCACTTGATGTATACAGTTGGTCGCTTTGCAAGGAGGACTGAATCTACATTTGTGTTTGCTAGAACATGGATTGATTTGAATGAAAATCGAGAAAATTTTCCAATTCTTCCTTGATGTTCAACCATATAGGAAAAATGGAGACTAGGTTTTGTTTCATTTCATGAGAGAAAAAAAAATTTATATGAAAACCTAATAAACATTATAGATTAAGCCTAAAAGCTTTAACCGAATAGCTTAATGAAACTAGGCAAGTTAATTAAACCTTAAGTAAAAAGTCAAGACCCCAACAAGTTGTTAATAGTAACTAACAAGTTACTAACAAACTCGATAACTATAAATTAATTGATTTGACTAATTAATTCATTAGGTTCAATTATAATATTTATATTATCAATGTAAAATTCTCAGTTGAAATATTAGATTTGATTACAATCAAATATAATTTTAATAGTTAATTTCTTTTCATGCATATGTGTGTGTGAAACAGATAATAAATAGTTGTATGTAATAATTCCAATTAATTATTAGTATAGTTAATGATCACCTTAAAATTAAATTATATCATGAGGCCCTTTAGTATATATAATTACTAAAGTGAGCACTAAGTTCCAATGTCGTATTTATGACTTTGATACTGTAATGAATTGAAATCTGTGATTAATACGTGGACATAATAAAGGAATCAATTTTCATTGATTTCAACAAATAACATAGTTTTGCTAGAGCGATTAAAAGCGAAAGCAGAAACATAAAATGGAGTAAAAATAATTTATAAAGGGAAGGGGTTATTTGACTTTTTAGAGAGAGTTGTGTGACCACTTCAGGTATACAGTGAAATCAGTATAATCAAATCACGATGGGCTGACTGAGTTTAAAAACTACTGGTTCAAATTGATTTTTTCATTTATGTTATAATATAATATAGGTTTAATTTTGCAAATCCATCATTTGATAATAAACAAACCCATTATATCGTATCCCAAAAGGCAGTGTCTAATAAAACTACTTGAGTAAATACATGCCAGGTATTACAATCGGTAAACAATTAGCAGGTTGACAACATTCAAATCATACTATGGGGATCACCACTTTACACAGTGCTATACAAACCAAACTCTAATGATCTGTGAAGAGTTATAGTAGGCTAATGAGATGACAATATTGTATAGAGTGCCTAGCAAAGTCATACAAAGATTTAAAGAGGTCTGGGCATAACATTATAGGATGTAATGGAAGGTCTCGATATAGCTTTTAAACGTATAATGAAATCATGAGACTAATAAACTCTTTCTCTATGAATGACTAATCATATACCAGTCACTACGAGGGAATGAACAATCCTTGTAACCTTATGCAGTAGTTATCGACAATCATCTCTTAGTGATAATGGTCTCCCCAGTATGAAATAATGATCTAGTATAAGGCCCTTCAAAAATACATAGTGACAATAGATTGATATAATCATAGAAAGAATTCACTTCTTAATGGGTCTAAGTCTCTTTCAGTGGCACCAGTCATTACATGCTCTGACAAACCTCTCAATATTAAATATACTCCCAAACATGTCAATGAAATATGCCCATTCATTATTAATTAAACCTGCCAAAATTTGACAAATACCTTGGTGCCCAGAGATAAATCTTAGTTGGGGTTCAATAGGCAATCTAATTTTAGATAATGCATAAATCATGACCACTGACGTTCAATAATCATGATTACATGTATATCATCTCAAAATGTACAATGACGTTCTCGGATAGTCTTCATAACATGTTCACACATTTAAATCGATAAAGTAACACCATTGAGACAGTACCCATAAAGCTTCCTTTAATCATGATGCTTGCCCTTTCACAGTCTTCACCAAAACACCGAATGTAATACTCGAGGCCTACTGATACACTGCGTTCTAGAAGACCACAGCCTGACTCTTAGGTATTTCTAAAATTTGTCTAAAATGTGGATAAAACAACGATTAATAATCCGTGTAATACAACCCAATCGATCTCCCACTTTAGGAACAGCTATTGACTTTAACGTTTAGTCAACTTTAAGTCATTCTAATTAACTGATCCATAATTAACAACTTTATACTCCAAAAAATCGATTATAACTCAACTTACAAATCACCTTTTGACTAACTCCGCTTTTAATCAATTTCAAATCACAAATTTAACCTAAAATAGCTACAATAAGATTGATTAAACTCCACACACATTTAGAGTCTTATAAAAATATCAGCAAAATTCGAGAGCACAAGTGTTGGCCAGCAACATCCCTCAAGCGACCTGGTCTTGATTCATCCTTATACAATTTGAGGTAAGAGAGTTAGAGTTTTGGTTGATTTTTCTTTCATTGACTTTTACATAATTCAATTTTATGTTGTATCTTGGTTTGTTATGGATAGATGATGGGAAGCCTTACAAAATAACTTGAGGATCTTTATATGCAATAATGTGAAGAATTGGAAGAAAAATCTTGCTCTATGGAAATTCGGCAGGAAATGGAATGGGAAGGGGAATATATTTTGTGTTTTGAATTGTTTGGATGATAAGTGAAAGAAGACTTAACATATATACATCATAGCATCCATAACAAACTAAGATACAACATAATTTGAATTTTGTAAAAAATCGACCAAGAAAAAATCAACGAAACTCAACTTTCTTACCTCAATTGTAGGGATAGATGTTGGGAAGTCTTACAAAACAACTTGTGAGGATCTTTATATGCAGAAAATGAAAGAAATTGAAGAAAAAAATCTTATTTGCTCCTATAAAGATTGTCTCGGCGAATGGAATGGGATAGAGGAGATATATTTTGTGTTTTTGGTGTTTAGATGAGTATTGATGAAAGGCTGCTTGGATTATGAAACCGCCTGAGGGAGTTTGTGCTCGAAATCACGAATCGAGTTGCTCGAAGACTTAGATCTAACTTAACTTTCGAATTGTCAGCTATTACTACTAAATTATAAATGCTGATTAGGCTCAAATAAATTTCACAGTGTGTATTATTATCGAAATAAACTTGAGGGAGCATTGTTATTACAATCTACCCTCCTAATAAAATTTCGACCTCGAAATTTAACAACTCAAAACAACCAAGAAAAGTAATGTAACACCAAAATAAAAAAAAATCATACAAAATAAAAGAAAATACCAACTCGCGTCTCTCCCGAAAATTTTAGGGGTAGCAGTTTGTTTCCCAGTCGCTCACTACACCAGTTAGATGGGACTTTCACTAAGGCGGCTACCATCTCAAAGCCTTCTCTTTCGGTCCAAAATTTCACGATTAACCACCGGCCGTGAGTCGTCCTCCAAGCTCCACGGAGGTGAGCTAAAATATGCGACTCGTCGAGGGATATACTTCCTCAGAAGCAGAATACATGGAACCACATTATGAATCTATCCAACTGGGAGCAACGCCAACGATAGAATCACGGAGCCAAGCTACTCCCAAGGATCCAAATGGTCCAATAGAGACTCAACTTCCCTTTCCTCCCAAACCTCATCACTCCCTTCCACGGAGATGCCCTCAAAGCGACCTCAGCGACAAGTCTCTTTCTGCGATGATATGCATACTTTTACACTATTCTTGAGGCGTCCTCAAATGCTGTGAATCAACCGGATCATTTCCTGCAGACTCTCGACTAACTCAGAACCGTAAACTTTCCTCTCTCTACCTCGTTTCCAGCAATGGAGTCGACACCTCCGCCATACAATGCCTCAAAAGGATTGCATCTCGATACTATGGAGTTGTTGTTGTAAGCGAACTCTATCTTGACGGCTAGATCCCCGATTCCCGGAGAAGTTTAGAACAGGCTTGGAGCATATCCTCGATGTCCATGGAGTCTCTCCCAGTTGCCCATACATGCAGGGGGTGAAAAGATGTGCTCAACTCCACTGAGTCCCCGGTGCCTCACAGGAAACCCCTCCGAGGAACCTCGAAGTGAACCTGGCGTCACGGTCGAAATGATGTTACCGGAACCTGTGCAGCTCCTGTCGATCAACATATATCTTCGCTAGTCTTTCAATATCCCAGAGATCGATGGTAGGAAATAGGCGACTTGAGCAACCTATCACAATCGCTGACTCCGTATTAGCCATCCTGGAAGCCCAAACAAGTCCATGGTGATATTCTCCATGTCCACTCGAGGAATAGGAAGAGTGCGCAATAAACCGGCGGGATGTCTATGCTCGGCCTTCACTGTGACAAACGAAGCACTTATGCAATGCGATCTCTCTTGTCCTGGCCTGTCGTCAACCTCGAAATCACACATCTTTGTCGCTTTGCCAGAAGCGACCTCGTCAAGAATTTTCCCTTACCGGCTCATCGAATACAATTTTACCTGTCTGCCATTCATCCTCGAGCTCCACTCTCATCATGAAATCGATAGGCCCATTTCTACATCCTACTTAGTAACTGCAGTCTCGTCTGACTGCTGCGGTTAGATTAGATCCACAAACACCAATTGAACTTTCTTATATGGGCGAAAATCTCCCGTCGCTACCGGCGTCAAAATTGACTCCCAAGCGTTTCATCTCTCTCTACGGGTCCTTTGATGCTCCCTTTCTGCCATAGCTATGACTACTACATTGCGCTTTACAGGTGGTACTCAATAGTCAAGTCATAATCACTGATGAACTCCATCCTCCTCTTTGCCTCAAATTCAAATCTCTGCGTCGGAAGATACTTCAAACTCTTATGATCAGTAAAAATCTGGCATTTAACCCCATACAGATAGTGTCTCCACAATTTCGCATAAATACTACTCAGCAGCTCGAGATCATGGGGATAGTTATTGCCGTTTATAGATTGTCGTGAAGCATGGCAAATCACTTCCGTTCACACTTGCGCTCAAAAGCGCTTTTGAAACCCTGATGCGAGCATATTTATAAATCACGTAGCCACCGAGGAACCCGGGCAATTATCATGTATTCGCGGCCGTAGTAATTTCCCTTTAACATGGCCTCACTGATAATACATCGGATAAAACGGGCCACACTACGGTCCAGCACAGTCAATGGCGTCGCGATCAAAGAAAAATATGATCTCTAATAACCCATTAACCCCAAGAAACTCCTAAACCTTAGTGCCGGATGCTCCCGATTGTTGACTACACGCCGTGGATCAGCACCATCTACATGAAATAACGTGACCCGAGATTGCACTTTCGCCAACGGAACTCACATTTTAGAAACTTGGCATCACAAATGAATTCTTTATACAGATGTCCTCGACATAATGCAAATACACTCTGTGCTCTGCTCCCTCTGGAATATAATAAAATATAAATTAATAGACCACCGCCTGAACTCCTCCCAAATACTCCCACATTACGGTTGTCAAATCCATAAAGCCGCGGGCAAATGGCATCGCTATAAGCTTCATAATGCCAGCCAAACTTGAGATGGGGAGAAAGCCGATTTACGAATAGCCTCTTCTTTGATCCTCAGCCCGATGATAACTTGAGACCCCTTGAAATCGATGCCGAGAACACACTTGGCATGCTTGGTGATCAAACTTGTCCCATTGAATTACGGGCAAGGGTGCTTCGGTTCTTAATAGTCACTTTATTCAGCTGCCTATAGTCGATGCGCTACTCGTGAACCATCATTCTGCGACAAATGGTGCACCAGGGAGATCGCTCGGTGCGATGAATCCTTTTCTCCTTGACTCCTGTGCTTTGAGTCCATGATTCACGTAACTCATTTGGAGCCATCCGTGCAGCGGAAGAAGTGAGATGCCGTACCGGAATAACCTCAATAGCAAATTCGATCTCCCACCCCATGCGGCGGCAGTCGGTAAGTCAGGAAAAACAATATTGAACTTTCCCTCCCCCAACGGCCTTGCGTCCTCATGTGTTTCTGTTCTGTTCGTCAATGCTGAGAACCCAATCGCTTGCTTGAGATCAACCTCCACAGCCTCAAGTGTTGATCTGAAACCTAGAGAGCAATCTTTACGTCTCACTTGCAAATCGGATATCTGGTCTCGAACCCACAGTAATCTCCTTAGATGGCGATCAATAACGACGTGATGTTTCTGACCCGATCCATTACCCGAATGGAGTCAAAATCGAAGCTCAGATAGGAAGTAAATCGACATCTGACCAATTTGACCACATATAATCAAGGTGATCCCTAAACTCTGATCTAACCGCGACCGGCCTCCCTACTGGTGTCATAATCTTAGTGGAGCAGGGCAAGGCACCGCAACATACAAATAAGGCGATAAAACTGCGAGAAACAAAAGAATGTAGCTACAGTCCATGACACCACAGCCTCGATATCACCACAGAAATAATGTACACATCGCCTTTAATAGGGTATCTGTGCCTCTGATAATGCTGGCATAGTCGGCCTCGACCGGCTCCTTTCAGTGCTTTACCCGTAACACTCCTACGAGGTCCTCAAAATACCTCCCGGCACTCGCGGCGGCCCGGCTTCGACAGCGATTACACGTACCATCTGGCGACACAAATGGCGAAGTACTAGCCTCTCTGCGGAAAGGCTGAGAGCGTCTTTCACCGAATGTCTGGCTGCGCATCAATAACATGTGACCTCTCCCGGTAAATCTGCTGCGCGTGCCCGTCGACGAAAGCGGTAACAACGGATACCATGGACCCCGGAAGACTACTGCGGACCCTGCCGGATCTCGCGGCGCCGCGTCTGAGGCAGACGATTGGAATAACTTCGAGCTGACCCAGCCAGATGCCGAAGTAACTGCGAGGATGACTCTGCTTGGTCCGTCCTCCTCGAACTCACAAGCGAAGTAGGCCTACGGAGTGAAACTCGAGGTCGACTCCTCCTACGATCTCGCCTCACAGCTCTGCTTAACTCCATTTCCATCTTGAGGTTGTATTCCTCATGACATAGAGCTTAGTAAAAACCATCGGTGAGACACGGTGGCGTATCTCCCGTTAACTTTATCCGAACACAGTGATCCTTTTCGCGTCTACGGATAAACATCGGGGAAGTAGTCGGCACATGTCGCTAAGCGTCTGGTACTCCTCCTTTGACCTCGAACCTGACTGTCGGCGAAATAGCTCTCTCTCCAAGGCTGCCATGTGGGTCTCAGCATGGATTCTCGGAAAAGCTCAACAAATCGCTCTCCCGGCTGCCGGATCTCCCTGCCATGATCAAAGGATGCACTTTCAAGGTTCTCTGTGGCTGCTGAGCTCTCGTGAAGTCTATAAGTAGCAAACTTCACTACCATCTGCGCCCCACTTGATCCCGTCGGCTCAAAATGGACTTCGTGTCACGGATGAACTCCAATAGCTGTTCTGGCCGAACCCGTGAAAAGTTTGGAGGATCTCTGCTGAAACCGGTCAAACAACTTACTCTAAATTACGACCTCCTGGCGATCGGCCCCGCTTTGAGCATTTAAAAGCTACGAGGTATACCTCCTCTCACCGACATGCTCGAGAAGAGTCGCCTCCGAACCCCTCTGGTCCCTGTACTCATACGGCTTGACTATACCCCACTCCAAAATGGCTCTCTGGGCCTACCCACCAAACGCCTCTCGGCTGCCAGCACCGCAACTCTGGGTGGCGTCTTTCGGCAGTCTCGCAACAAAAGAAAGGACTGAGACTTTTAACAAAATACATCACTCACAGCGACCAGGAAAACAAAAACAGAGCACACAACCACGGATAACCCAGTAATACGAAACACAAGCTCGATACCAAAATTGCGACCACGCCCAGTCGGCCGCCGAGTGAGAATCATTATAATCAAGACACGAGTCACGAGCCGATGGGCGACTCTGTTTAAAAACTACTCGTTTCATGGTGATTTTTTCCATTAATATTCTCAATATAATAGCAGTTTAAAATTTCAAATCAGTAATTGATATCACAACCAACCATATATATGACATATCCCAAAGAGCGTGTGCGGCAAGGCTACAGCGAGAGTAAGTATTGTATTCCAATTCTGAAATAGCGTAAGCCACGAGTGAAGTTTGAAAATAAAATTAAAACAATCAAAAAGCAGGTTGTGACAAATCAAAATAGATTTGTGAGGGATCTGCTTGATGCTCATCAGCCACTGAGACAAACTCTCCAATAGCCTTCGCTCCAGCTAGCCCGTCTGTCGGCACATGGCACGAATGAAAATGCAGCCGCGAAAAGTGTAAGCCACGAGAAGCTTTGTGAACACTAGCAAGGGGTGAACTTACCACTGAGCGAGACAGCCAATATTATAATAGCCCAACATGAATAAATTATATATATATATATATATATATATATATATATCGGGACTACCTAATAAAGTCATACAATAAGATTCCAAAGAAAAGAATTTCTCAATAAGGCTGAAACATCCATAATGAAATCATAGAGACTTCAGCAGCGACTATAACTCTGTCATACATCTCTGTCTCTCCACAAATATACCACCTTCCAATGCGCATATACTCAATCCGTCTACCTGCAGGGATAGATAAATCGCTAATAACCCTGCACTTATACCATAGTATAAGGCCAACATCAACAATGCCCATGGCAAAGTGACAATAGATCTCCCTTTGCACGTATACAGAGAGTATAAAGGCCAGCATCTGACAATCTGTATGCTTGATGTGACAATAGATCTCATTTGCACTTATGCCGAACTATAAGGACAACATCAACAATGCACATAACCCAAAGTGACAATAGATCTCCAGCTGCGCATATCACCCAGAAGTATAAGGCCAATCCGTCTCGTATCTGCAAGGCCGAGTACTTTAACCTGTCGTCAGCCTTAGAGGTCAAATCACGATACTCAAGTCACCTCAAAGTCATACATAACTCACAACAACACCTCTCAATAAACAACTACTCTGCTCCCAGCAATATCAAGCGCGGCTAAAACATCTCTGTCATCGTGAGCCTTGACATGACAGGCGAAACATACAAAGTGCCGACAAGGCCGCGAGGAAATACAATAGTACCCGACAAGGCCCGCGAAATTAAAATATAGAGGACAGGAGTTCAAGCCTTACTTACCTCAGCAATCTTCAATGCCGCAGAATATAATCACATAATCATATCATGGCTGAAATGAATCACACGTAATCATCACAGCAATTACATGTATATCATTCTCGCGTAATCATAGCATAATGGCAGTATACGTCATTCTTACATAATCATACAATAACATGTTCACCTGATATAAAATGAAATGCATTAAAGTAACACCCGTGAGATAGTACTTTCTGTGAAACACCACAAAAACTTTTATTGCTTATGATCACGGTGGCGCCACTTTCGATCGGCGCCTAACAAAAACACCCATAATGTAATATGAGAGACCCTACTCCTGATACAGCTGTTCTAGAACCACGCTACCAACTCTTGATGGGAACTATTTTAAAGGCGTCTAAAATGACAGGATAAAACAAGATTAATAATCATTATGTGCTGACCAATCGATCTCCCGGCTAGAATTCGACTTATTATTTTAACATTTCAAATCAACTTTTTAGTCATTAATTAACCACTTAAGTCCATAATTAACAACCTACTTCAAAAAATCGATTATAACTCAACTTACAAATCGCTTTTGACTAACTCCACTTTTAATCAATTTCTAAATCACAAATTTAACCTACATGATAATTTCTGATAAGGTCCCCGATTAAACTCCACACATTTAGAGTCTTATAAAAATATCAACCAAATTCAAGCAGAAACACAGAAAGTCAACCCGACCGTAACATCCTCAAGCTTGACCTACAAGTCATGAATTAAGCCATATACAATTTGGGGTAAAGAAAGTTAGAGTTTTAGTTGATTTTCTTAGTTAACTTTACAGATTGACTTTACATAGTCAATTTTATGTTTATCTTAGTTTGTTATGGATAGATGTTGGGAAGTCTTACAAAACAACTTGAGGATCTTTATATACAAAATGGAAATTGAAGAAAAAATCTTCTTTTTAACAAACATAGGGGTCTCGGCGAATGGAATGGGAAGGAGGAGATATTATTTGTGTTTTGGTGTTTGGATGATAAGGATGAAGAAGACTTATTGCCAAGTCATGAAGCCCCGCTGTGAGTTTGTGTGCCCGAAATCACGCGAATCGAGTTGCTCGAGCGACTTAACGATCTAGCAACCGAATTTGATACATTTACTACTAAATTATAAATGTGATTAAAACAAATAAATTTTACAAATTAATATTATTATTATCGAAATAAACCGGGCAGGTTATTACAAGGGGTGATGTTGGACTGAGATGTTGATCTTATAAAATGCCCGTTGAAAAATGCGATTGTACAACCGATTTAATCATTCAAAATATATAAGTTCAATATATATTAATAGTTAGGCGATTAAGATTTGGGATTTACCGATATCGGCGTTAGGATTCTGATGAGCACATGGTCGCTTACAATCTATATATATTAAAATCAATAATTACATTGTATTGTTTAATATATTACTCTTGTCGATCCATCCTATGGTCAGCGCCTTAGCAGGTAGATCGAACTATGTAATAAATGTATTACACTTTCCGACTATAAAATTGAGTGAGGATGGGGGATGGGGGCAGTGGCGTTGCGATGAATGAGAATGGATGAGTTTTTTATTTCCTAAAAATCTCCTTATTTTGCCTTTTTAAGTGGCTTAAAACAAACAATTTCTAATGTAAATTTTGATTTGCATGAAATCAAAACCACTATATTACCTACCCATGGCCGCGAACTCCCCCTCTTGGAAGAGAATTATTTCTCTTTACATTTCTTCTAGTTTCTCTTTAATCGTTCGTGTGTTCCGTGCATGTTAGATTTGGCCGGATGGTGCAGTCATGGCGTCTTGGATTCTTTGATACTGCGTCAATGTTGGTCGTACCGAGCTTAATGGAGTCGTTTGAGTTTTGGTTTGATCCAGGCTGATTCTTGATGGTTTAACTAGGGTAATTTATTGGACATCAATTGAATTGGATAATTTAATTTCTTGATGAAAAATTATTTGTCATTGAAATTAATTTATAATAAGATTATATTAAATATTAATTGGTTCTTTGGAATCAATTAAAGCTAATGGACATAGATCATTTAAATTTTAATTTGATTAGGTATAATCATAAAAATTTCAAATTTGATGTAAAATTAAATTGAGACCTAAGATTATTAGGGTAATTAGGGGTTTCAAATTATAACAATTTAGGAGTTAATCATCATAAATATAAAATAATGTTTTTTAAAAGTCTTGGTTATTTAATATTACATATTAATTAACATAATTTAATATTAGATATTAATGAATACTAAATTAGATTACTAGTGACTTTACACTTAGATAAATTAAATAGTTTATTTCATTTGAAATAACCAGTTAGATTAAAAACAAAACAAAAAAAAAAAACAAAATTATCGATTCGGTGGTGGGACCGGAGTTGACATCAATAATTTTTCTCGAGATAGTGTGATATATCGAGGCAGTATGAGATAGTATTAATATATGCCTCAGGAAATCACATTTGAAATCGGTTTCATTGAATCTAAAGTATGGAAAGTGGAGAAATTAACTTGAGAAGCGAGGCAGGGACTTAAGGCATTCTTAAATATCTTACCGACCTTATCATGTTTCATCCTCATCCAATAAGCCAATCCGTCCTTTCCATACATAGCTTGGCCGAGCTCGTTTGTCCGCCCACCCCATAAGAATTTTCTTCAATTTCTTCGATTCTTTAATGGCTTCCAGAAGACATTTTAAAAGTTGGTTTTCATCCTCCCCTCGTCATTCCACTACTGGCGGCCGAGGTAATAAAGTTTGAAGCTACGATGTTTTCTTAAGTTTTGGAGAGGAGTTGACTTTGAATTGACTTTTGGTTTTGAATTTTAAAGTTTTTAAATGGTATAGAAGTATCCTCATGTAACGGCCTTGGTGAAGCCCCCGCGAGGTTGGGGCAAAATTAAGTCGGCCTCCCGATAAGCAGTGCATGACGATGGATACTTGATAAAAACTCTGCGTTTAGCATTGATAATAAAAATAATACAACTCGTCCGTCGATTGAACCTTGTGTACAACAAGCCCGGAAAGTAATAATATAAATACAACATCAGCCGATAGGTTTCTGACTCGAAGACAACAATAATTGTGCATTACAACAAAAACTCCAACAAATAAAAGTATGGTAGTGAGGTCTTGACCACCATCGCCTCCTTGGTCTTATTGCTTCTCGACCAAAGCGTCGGTCGTCAGCAATGACCCCAAGCTATGGCAGCCGCCCGTAGGGAAATAGAGTCGGTAAAAATTTGAGTGAATACAAATATCATAGAAGTTAACCCTTTTTATTGTACAAACAAGAATATTTTAAGTCACTTACATAAAGACTATATGCTTAGAGTTATATTTTATATATCTTTACTACTTGTGATATAAATCTTTCATGTGGAATTTCTACCTGTATAAATCTTTCATAATGGCTTTCCTTAACTGACAACTTACTCATGATGCCTTAATCACAAAGAGAGATATCTCTCTGTTTGCTTTATCTTTAAAGTATAGCTAATTCGATATAATAACAACTCAAACATACCCACAGTACCAGCGTTTAGCTATTGATTATCACGCTAGATTCTTTTTAAGTCACACTCCCAATTATAGTCATACGCCTCTATGACATATGAATGTTTATCATAAGAACCTCAAATCATTTTATTATCGTAATACAAACTGACTGACGTATATCTTTAATCAGATAACTTAGAGTAGAATTATCTCACCAAATTCTTCATTTATGTAATAAATCATTCCTTACTGATATTATGTTGAAGTAGTATATAGGATTTTCGGTGGTGTATTCGGGTTAGTAAAAATTTCAGTTGAGTAGAGAATTCAACAAATGATTAGGTTGGTATATTTCGGTTTGTGGTGGGACCGAAGATAGTATAAATAATTTTGAATAATATCGATATATGAGATGAGTATGAGATGAGTAGTAATATATGTATCGGGGAAAACACAATGGAAATCGGTTTTAGATTTGAGATTTAAGTGCGGAAGGTGTAGAAGATTAGCAAATAGAGCGAACTTTAAATTCGTCCCCTCTAAATATCCGCCTACCGCCTTGTCTTTCATCCTCATCCGTTTTCCCCTCTTGCTTTCCCCTCTTTGGCCGAAATTTCACTTTCCGCCCCCTCAAAATTTTCTTTCATTTCTCTCGTCGATTGTCTCTTAAACTTCAGAATCGAAATGGGTGGATTTGCTTACTCACCATGATCCTCGTCATATCTAGGTAAGAAAAGATAAAATCTTTTGAGATATTTCTTTGAGTTTTGAAGAGTTGGCTTTTATAGGATTTTTGTTGACTTTTTAGACCTTGAATTTATTATGGTATAGAAATGTTATCTAAGTATTGTATAGGGATTAGCGGTGATTTTGAGTGATTATTGGGGTTAGAAAGTGGTGTAAGTTGAGGTTGACTTTTATTGACTTTCTTAAATTAACTTTAAATTGTAATATATAAAGGTTAGAGGACTTTAATATAGTTGTTTTGAGTATAGGAGTGTAGTTTGGATATGGATAGGTAGAGATTGGGTTGAGAAAGTTTGGGGAAAATTAGATATAACATTAGCGTTTGAATTGAAGGTTGTATTTAATGGATTAATTAGTTGTCAATTGATTGTTGGATTGATTAGAATGTGCTTAAAGTGTTATTGTTAGGGGAGTAATAAAGGCGATGACCGAATATTGAGATTTTCTGAAGTTGGCGATTAGAATGTAGTTATGTTGGAATATTAAAAGTGTATACCCAATCTTGGGGATAGGATGATTACTAAGAGTCATTGAATCGTGAGGCGTGGTATAACACTTTCGGTGATTATATAGATATTAAGAGAGGTTATTCTCGGGATGTGTTATAATGTATATTTCTTTGAATAGGAGTTGAGCACGGATACAGCACGGGGATTTGCCTAGAGTCATCGTTACTACTTTTAGACTCGAGGTAGTACAAATCTCACGATGGGGGCCTTCATATATATTATATTTATATATTTTGCATGTATTTGTCTTGAGGCTATTGAGATATGTGTATTGTGTGATTATGATTCATATTATAAAATAATTGAGATTATGATTGATATTATGCATGTAAATTAGATTTATGATTCATATGATGAAATATTGAGATTATGAGGTATATTATGGGATAAATGAGATTATGATTTGTCTGTAAAGAGATAGTTATTGCATATGATTCATGTTATGAATTGTGTGTGGTATGTGCTATGTGTGGTTGTGTGTGTGTGTGGGCGTGATGCGGTGTGCTTTGATTGCTGTGTGTTATTTGCGGGCGGTGGTGAGACCCGACTGGGAGGTTTGGTGTTGTGTGCGTATAATGGGTAGCCGCAGTGGATTCGGGAGGTTTGGTGTGATATGCACATTGAGGGGTGTAGCCTCGGTCGGGAGGATGGAGGTGGAGGCCTCATCTGATTATGTGGAGGTGGATTCCTCATATGTGTGTATTGTTTGGAGGTGGATTCCTCGTGTGTGTATTATTTGGAATTGGTTTTCTCGTATGTATTATTTGCGGAGGTGGATTCCTCATTTGATGACTTTGTGTGTTGAGGCATTTTCCCTTAAATGAATATCTTGCTTTGTTATTGGTTATAAAGTGTTATGTGATACTAAATTATGAGAGAACTCTATGTGATTTGTGAATAATTATTTATTGTGTAACTTTGGTTAATGTATAAGCGTATGTTATATAAGTATGAATATATGTGATAGGTTCAATGCATGGTATTTGTATTCACTCGTTTTAATAGTGACTCACACATAGGCGGGCATTTTACCTAGGTTCTAGGGTTGATCGCTAAGGTTGTCGAAGTTGCATTAATGAGGCTGCCAGTTGAAGATCATATATGAGGCGGTGGTGGCATAAATTCCTAAATGGAGTCATTTCCTGTTGTTGTAGACTTGTATATTGTTAGACACATTGTATTGTATTTCATTGAAGTGCGGTTGCCATACTTTCCCTATCTTGTATTTTGGATTTCTTGTATCTTTGAGTTGTATCATTAACGTGGATTTGTATTATGTTGTTCGTTGTTTTATTGTATATATGTTGTTGGATTCGCACGATGGACAAAAGCATATTTTTATTATTATTAATGTCAAATGAAGTCTTTTATGTTGTCATCCATCGATCATTGACTACGGGTGTCTGGTTGTTGATGACCCAGCAACCTCGATGACCCAGGTGGTTCCTAATTTAGTCTCTCTGGAACTTATCTTGTTGCAATGGTATCAACGTGGTGGTTGATGGCCTATATACTAAACGTTGATCGACTTTCACATATATAAAATATCATGACATCATCTATAGATTAGCATGAGCATTCGGTTTATAATTTTGTACCCATGCCTTCATTCAAAAATTATACATAACCATTAACCAACTCAACTTTTCACCGCCAAAGGATGTATAACGATTAATATAACTGGTCGGCCAGAAAAAATGGGATCCCATGTTATCAATAATCAACGAAACCTAATTAGGCATAATTTAAATCAAGCTGACTTATCTAGTATATCGGCACAATGTTCATAACCAATAAAAGCGAGTCATAAAGCAGTTATCTGACACCATAGGGGGCTAACATCATGTCGAGATATAATCTGAAGGTCCTATTAAAATAAAATCAGGAGACTTCAGCAGCGATGACATAACTCTGGTCATCATTATCTGCATGCATATACATACCAACTACAATATGCGTATGCCGATACGTCTACTGCGGGAATGGACGATCGCTAATAAACACCCATTTCAACATACGAAGTATAAGGCCAGCGCTTACTGCCATTATAAGGTCCGGACCGTCGATGCGCGTAAGTAGTGTAGAGAGTCATGCATACGAAGTATAAGGCCAAAGCTATACACTGAGTATGAGGCAGCCTTGGGCAATGCGCCTGACGAAGTGATCATAAAGACTCATACCGCTCTTATCTTGAAGTATAAGGCCAAACCTTATACAATAAGTATAGGCTGAACCGACAATGCACACCGCAGAAGTGATCATAAAGGTCTTTCTTATGATATAAAGACGTGTCATATCACGCAAAAGGAAGGAAGCGTCGCTTAACTAATCATCCCAGTATAGGGTTGTATCTAATACTCAGTGATCACCTCAAAGTCACGCATAACTCCAGGCCAAACACCTCCCGACAACCAACTTCTCTACTCTCGAACCATCCCGAGCATTTCAAACATCTGCTGTCGTAAATCAATCACAACCGCCGACAAGGTAGCGGAAATACCAAAAGTGCCGTGAGGCCTGAGTCTAAAGGGGGTGATAAAGTACGAGAGGGAAATGCCGAAAGTGCCGATAAGGCCAGGTGAAATACCCGACAAGGCATGTAAAAAACGTAAGTTGAGTTATTTGTGCTACGCCAAAGCGATATGGCCTTCTGATACAATACATAATCATCATGGCTCACTAAATGACCATAATCACACAAAAATGACAAGTATACTATTCTGTAATCATGCCGCAATGACATGTTTCACCTGATTTAAAATGAAGTACGTAATGCTGTGAGATAAGTACTACTTGGTTATGTCGAGAAGCGTCGATCTGTCGATCCGATTGCTTTCCAGTTTCGCGTCTGTCAAGCTTACGAAATTGCAATTACTCTGCAACAATTTAACCACTTATCTGATTCAGTTTTGACTTTTCAACCCATTTTAGGGTTCGAAATTAACTACTTAAGTATAGATGGCTACTTGTTTCCAGACTATTAAAATGATGAATTTCTGATATCGAGTAAATCCATGTCAATTGACACCTTAACCAAAATACTAACATTTTCAACCAATTTCAATCAACCCGATATATCAACTTATTAATCAAACCCATTTTATAACAACCTCAAATCCAAAGCCCGTTTCTTACTCAAATAAACTAATTTCCAACATATATTCCTCAACACTTATAAAATCTTAATTTCCACCTGAAACAATCCTGATAAGGTCCGATAACATATTTATACTCGATCAAGTTTAGAAAAAGTGGGCCAAAGTCAACTCAAAGTCAACTCAACTATCACAACACTTTCTACCCCAATCGATTATTATCATCTCACATACTATAATCTAGCCCTAGGTAATAATTATATTTAATAATATCTCTCATAAAACCCGAAGTCAACTTAAAATTCAAAAAGGTCAACATTTTAAAGCGTCCAAGAATTCCACATCAACCATTTGAACTCAGAATAACTAATTTAGAACTCAAGTCGATTGTAGCAATAAAATTTGAAATACAAAAATTAACTACTTCGACCGAACTCTGAAATACTCAACAAGATGGGACCTTTTTTACCTTAGATAGAAGAGGATGATGGGAGAAACTCTCCAATTTGAGGTCCAAAGCTCGCAAGATAGAAGAGACATCGAAGAAAAAAAATAAGGGGAAACAAGCCATCTGCCGAGAGGAAGGAGGAAGATGAGTTTGTTCTTAGACATGACCAGGTTAGTTTATGGATTAAAATTGGCCCAATAGTTTTATGTGTGAAACTTGATGGTTTTTAATTCAATCGTGCACTAGAACTTTCTTATCTAAAATAATGACTTCAAACAGCTAACAATTTATTTGATAGAATTATATTACCACCCGACTAATATAATTACCATTCGATACAACTTTAAAATTCTAAATAGAAGCCATTCTTTTATAGCCAGGCCGATTGGATTTGTATTATCAACTGTTCAACTTGATTTTGATTTTCTACTCGAAATATAATCGAGCAACTAATTATACTATTGGAAGTAAATAATTAATGCAAGACGAGGTTATTACGATCTACGCACCATATAAAATTTAGGTCCTCGAAATTTACTCAACTCGCACTTGTTGCCTTCCCACTTGAATACTTTATTATATAGTATCATAATACCTTTATTTTAGGCTTGATCCATCATATTTTACCGCTGACACCGCTGCTATATGCGTAAATTTTGCAATTCCTCGTACTAGTAAGACTCGCGGCATGACACCAAATTTCACTAATACCGTTTCTAACAATTTCACCTTGAATCCTGATAACATTAACTTGTTGATTTATGTCGCTTGACTTTTATACCTCCACAATCTTATGGTTTTATTCAACATGCAAATTTCTTATAACTTGGCCTTTAATTTGAAATCTTATCGGCTATTCGCAGTCCTCTCGTAATACCCCAATAAAGCTAACCTATAATAAACTTTTATTGACTCCCCACCGACCGATCAACGTTATCGAGATTCACTGGCTCCCGCGAGGTTTATAACTCCGTAAGTCCTGCTGTTTAATTCTCCACTATTATAAGTCCATTTATCCCGCTACTGAGCTCGTTAATTAGGCATCATGTATTCTCTTTCCGTGCTACTAAATACATTATCCTTTCGTCACTAAATATTCAGCGAAATGCGGCATTAATGCCCTTGCGATCTTGTGATGTTTACTTATTAGTACTTTGCTAACAGTTACCCTTGCTCTTTCCTCCAAAATATTCTAGATATACGACATATTTTGATCCATCTAAAATGACTTGTAGTTTCATTACTGGAATCGCCCGATCAACTTTACACGCTTTTCGAGGAAATTTCCACTTGACCCAATCTCGCTCTCTTTTGCTCGTTCACCGAGAGTTAAGCTTCGTTTTTCATCTTATTACAACGGTAGAGCACTCTTCCGCATCCTCTGAAGTCCGTATTCATGACGAATGACGGGTATTACTTATCCCCGATTACTCAGTATCTGAGACCCGATTCTTAATTGTTTTAAAAGATCAACATCTTACACGGTCAAATGCTAATTCCATAAGTACATGTCACCAAATCCTCCTCGACTAACCTTTTAATACCGCTTTAGTTCTCGATTGCCGACATATCAACAAGCTTTAAATTCCGCTAGGAACCCTTTTAATAACTTCCCGATATAAATCACATGCTCCCGTAAATTCTCAAAACATATTCCTCGCTTCATTCCCGAGGTTTGACCTAGAGTTTACATCCTCAAGAATAATCATTACTATCACAAAAGATAAACTCACTCAACCACCGACTCTTATTTAAACTTTATTAACGGATGAACTCAAAACTCTTTCTTATTACGTACCAATTTGTATCCACACGACTTACAGAACTACACGATCGAACTACGTTTCACATTTTCTTATAATGTGGCATCTTATT
Organism: Lithospermum erythrorhizon; assembly: GCA_019722365.1. Lineage (NCBI taxonomy): Eukaryota > Viridiplantae > Streptophyta > Magnoliopsida > Boraginales > Boraginaceae > Lithospermum > Lithospermum erythrorhizon. The sequence continues at coordinate 30,182 of JADFUC010001940.1, forward strand.
TAACGGTATCTTACTTATAAACCGTTATTAATACACAACTCCACCTCGAGTATATCTTGTGTTAATTATAAATAACTTCGTATAATTTTACCTCCCATACCCAAAGTCTCATTATCATTCTACCCCTTTGTCGACTACTAAGACAACTTTTGAAATATCACTTTTGATATTTCATAATATTTTCGATATCATACATCATATTCTAAACCGTAACAGATCTTGTTTCAATATAAACCATCATATATATAACAACCCATCATGATGATCTCCATATTATACCCAATTACGCATCTCAATATATACATATAGCTCAACGTACGTCATATTAACATAATTAGTTCACACGTCTCATAGTATAATACATCTCAATCCGGTAACACACTTTAAGAACACAATATTCAAAGTAGTCTCTTAAGACCCTGCATGCAGCAGTCAATGAAATCTTCTAGTGGCATCCTCAGCCCGATGATGGATTCGGAGAAAGAAATGGACTCAGAAGCAGGAAGCGACTTCCTTGCCAATGACACCTTTACAACACGAAACCTAGGCACATAACCACTGCCAGACACCAGAAAACATAAACCTGACTCACGATACCAAAATTATGCTGACACACTTGAGTGGAGCCCCACTTGAGTTAGGATCGTCAACTGAGATAAACGAGTCGCGGCGATGGATAACGATAAAAATGACTTCATTTAACGTGATAATAAAAATATCTAACGCATCCATCGAATTGAACTAACCAACACAACAAGCTGGAAAGTAATAATATAAATACAACGTAACAATAGGTTTTACAACTCGAAGACAACAATAATTATACGTCTGACAAAAACTCCAAAATAATAAAAGTATATTTGAGGTCTTGACCACCGTAATACCTCCTTGAGTACTGTGACTTCTCGGCCAAAGCATCTCGGTGCGTCGACAACCTAGGCATAAAAGCTAGCCAGCGTAGGGAAATAGAGTCATTAAAGGCTGAGTCGATACAAATATCATGAGATTAACTTGACTTATCATTTACAAACAAGAATATTTTAGGATCTTTACCTATTTGAAGACTATATGCCTCCAAAGTTATATTTTATGCTACTCACCCTTGATATAAATCTTTCCTTAATGGCTTTCCGCTACTTATTTGATAAGCCAGCGCGCGTCGACAACACTCCTTGTGCCTTATATGCAGAGATATCTCTCTATTTGTTATCTTTAAGAGCAGCTAATTCCCGATATAATATACAACTCAAGCTATACCACAGCTTCAGTATTTTTACAACTCGACCAATTATCTTTAGTTCACGGAAAGTGCTACTCCCAATTATAGTCATACCTCCTATGACATAAAGATATTTATCATAAGAACCTCACAAATGGTTTTTATTATCTTAATCTGTTGACGATGTATCCTAATCAAGATAACTTAAATGCGAAATTATCTCACCAAATTCTTTATTTAGTCTCGTAACTTATTCACATGATAGTATCGCGTCGTGGTTAGATCATAACCTATATCTTAACACGTTTGAATCCAACTTTCATTTATATAAAATATCATCAGCATCGTCTATAGATTAGCATGAGCGATGGGTTTATAATTTTTTTTTGTACCTAATGCCCCTCTGTTCAAAAGTTATCTCAACCATTAACCAACTCAACTTTTCACGCCCAAGGATGTACTCTTGATTAATACCAACCTAGGATCACCAGAAAAATCGGATCCTTATTATCGATAATCAGCGAAACCTAATTAGAGCATAATTTCAGGCAACATCTAGTATAATCGTATGATGTTCATAACCAATAAACTTGAGTCATAAAACATTTTATACAACACCATAGAAATTTAAACATCATGTCAAGGTATAATCTGAGGAGAGAGTCTCGATAAGGCACACATCGCGAATAAAATCACGAGACTTCGACAACTACTATAACTCTAGTCGTGAGCCATATATCTACCGTATCTCCTGACTATACCAACCTCTAATGCGCCTTAACGATCAAATACCTGCGAGGAATAGACAATCGCTAATAAACACGCTCTTATACCAAAGTATAAGGCCAACCGCTTACTATACGTAGTATAAAACCCCACGCGACTTAATCATACAGTAAGTGATCATAAAGAGTCATACGCTCTTATACGAAGTATAACACGAACGCACTTATACACCAGTATAAGGCCACACAAACCAATGCACCACACTGACAAGTGATCCGCAGTCATACCGCTCTTATCTTTGGCGTATAAGGCCAAACCTTGATTATACGCTAAGTATAAGGCCACGCGGCAATCTTGTGATAAATGATCATAAAGACTGCATGCATTTCTTATCTAGAAGTATAAAGGCCAAACCGCACTTATACACACTAAGTATAAGGCCACACACCCGACAATGTACACAACAAAGTGATCATAAGAGTCATACCACTTTTTATACCGTAGTATAAGGTGATAAGCGTCACGTATCACACGAGTAAGGAGGTACAGCTTACAATAAATCGACTATAGGGTGTATCTAATACTCAAGTCACCTCAAAGTCACGCCTCTTTCCAACTGACACCTCCCCGACAACCAACTGCTTCTGCTCTCGAGCAATATCGAGCACACGGCTAAAGCATCTCACAATCATAAATCAATCACAACCGCCCGACAGGCGCTTGAAATACCAAAAAGTGCCGGCCAAGGCCACCGAATTACAAAAGTGCCGACAAGGCTGAGAAATACCAAAAGTGCCGACAAGGCCAGTCAATGCCGACAGGGCGAGAATAAAAAAAGCGTAAGTTGAGTTCCAATTGTGTGGTTATGGGTTAATGGGTTATTGTTTTATATGATGAAACCGATCGTTATAATTGATGATACTTCTTGTTTTAGCTTATCTAAACAACCAACTTCCAAACATTAACATTTCTACCCTCAAATTATATTACCACCCAACTAATATTCATTCGATTCACAACTTTAAAATTCTAAATACCGAAATGTCTTACTTGACCGACCCACAGATTAGTTTGCCCATTATCGACTATTCAACCGAAATTTAGATTTCTCCTCTAAATCTCCACCGAGCAACTGGTATGCTATTACAATATTAATGCAGACGGGTTATTACCTTTATTCTTGAATTATGTGATTTGAGGTGATTATAATCGATTTGTGGGGTTGAAATGTGTTGATTTTGCGAGTTGACTTTTGTTGACTTTTTCCCAAATTTCCTTAAATTGTATTATGATGTTATGGGACTTTAATATAGTTGTTTTGGAGTATAAGTGGGATGTTTTGATGTTGATTGGAAGAGAATACTATGAGTTAGGTTTTGTAAGTGAGTAGTAATTGGGGTTTTGAATTTAAGGGTGATTTTATGGATTAATTGGTTGAGGAATTGATTGTTGGATTGATTAGAAGTTGTGTAAAGTGTTGGATGTGGGGTAGGGGGAGGGGGCCGACGTGATTAGTGATTTGGGGTGGTTGGAATTGTTGTTTATTTAGTCATTAAGCAGCGTAGTAATATTGCTCGCTAGAGTTGTTAAGTTGATAACTACTAATTGTTGTAAGTTGGATAGTTAAAAAACTTAAAATGGGGTTATGATTGTAGTAAGTAGTAATTGTATTCTGGTGTTTGTTATTAGGCATGGAGCATGAGGCTTGGCACTTGAATTAGCTTCGAGACGAAGCATTTATCTTTGTAGCCAAGGTGAGTATTTATCTCGCGGGTGTGGATTAATTTACTTTTAAATTGAATGTATTTAGCTTTGATAAAAATTGGCAGGCATGTTTATTTATATATTTAAATGGGTGTTGAGCATGCTATGTTGATTGAGTAGTTGGGTTGAATGTGTTGTCTGTGGAATCATAGGTGTTTTTTGAGTTGAGTTGAGTTGGGTGAATTAAGTTGAGTGGATTTTCATAAAATTTGTTTGGTCATTTTGGTGTTTAGTGTCTCATTGGTTGAATTGGCTTGCTTTATGAGTTGTTGAGGAGTTGTTGTATCGTGTGGGTTGTACTACCCGGTGTTGTGCCTTATACTACGGTATAAGTGGGAGGCGTGTATGTTGAGTTGTATTATCCGATTACACTTATACGCGGGGGTGTAAGTGCGGTGTTTTGCCGTGCCTGTTCTGCGATTCGGTGATAGCTTATCTCGGCGAGCATAAGTTTCTCCTATGAGTTGAGGTTGATTATATGCGTATTAGATGTAGAAAACCCCGGATGGAGTTGATGAGTTGATCACAATTGAGTATGAGTTGATTGGAACGACTTAGTTGTTTTTGAGTCGATTGAGTTGTAGTGTGAGTTGAGTAGTATTAGTGTTGTTAGGGTTGTAGTGTTGGGTGGTCTAGTTGTATAATTAGATGGTGTCTTACCATGTTGTTGATAGAGAATAGAGTTGTGGACTTATTTGAGGTATTGTTATTGTGTTTTGGGAAATGCATGATTATCTTTTGAATATCCTTTATTGAAATATTTATGTCCGATTAGACGACCTATAAAGTTATCGTTTAAACATTGATTCTTGTAGATGATTTTATGGCCATACATTGTATAGCATTTTGAAATACCCATAATGTCCCTCTTGCCCAGGCTAAATATTCACCAGCTCCCTTGTTTACACCACAACCGCTATAGGCGGAATTTATTTAATGCGAGTTCACGAGTTGTGCATCGGCATTTACGATTCGTTCGTGTGATCGTGTGAGTGCGTAGGTGAGAGACGGGTGGCTGTAGATCCTCACAGTCTTCTTCCTTTGTTGTTTTGATTGTAGTTTTGATGTATATTTCTATTTTGGGGTTGATCCTTATGATGTTGCCATTTTATACTTTGTCAGGTTGTTGCATATGGTGGTGTTGTGTAGTTAGGAAATACCATGATGGATTATTTTCTTAAAAACTGTTCTTTTCAGATATTTTGTGTTATTGGGTTATCTCGGAACATGTGTGCTTTTTAAGTAAAATTAGTCGTGTCGATTGGCAGGCCCTGACTACGGTGTCAGGATTTGAATGATTATCTGGGGCGGCCGACCTAGGCGGGTTGTTACGTTAATGATTATTCTTGACATACATGTGTGTGCCTACCTTTTGCTTCTATCTATGATATGTATTGATTATTTATCATGCGTGATATAATATTTTATATTTGATGGATGCCATGGAATTTGGATATGTTGTGTTATATATCTGATAATATGTCCTATAATTAATTTCTTAAGGTGTACTAGTTTTGTATTTATAGAAATGCATAAACACTTGGGATAATTAATCGTAATTAGTTATAATTAATTATTAGATATTGATCCACCTAAGAGAATAGGCCAATGGAAACTGTTTATGGAACTAAAAATAGTTTGGGAACTAGTCTAGTTTAGAAACATTTTCCACTAATAATCATATCATGATTTCCAGTAATGTGTTATATTTTTCTTATGATTCGTGGGTATGTATTTTAAAACTTTGATAGATATGTTTGACATGATCGTAAGAGTCAACAAACTCCTAACAAATCCACTTTAACAAATAAGCGATTAATGTCGTACCAAAATATAAAGTAAGACGAGTCGGCGACGTACACATGGACTTACAGTATGGAGATAGTCTAAGTTATTTGTTCAAGAATGGGAACTTACACTAATGATTACGAATTTACATTCGGTATGTTGATACCTTTGCGGCGATTTCAATATACGACTTGGACCCGTTGACATGAGACTTTGATATAGTCAAGGATGAACTTTGGTAATCCCAAGAGTTATGATGGTCATAATTATGTGATTGTTCACTAGCTTGTATGATTTAACTCGAAATGTGATGCTTGTTGTCATTCGTTTTATGTAAATTGTTCTTCTTCATGTGGACTTAGTTGTTACGATTTTATGTATTTTCTACTATAGTCATTATGGATGTGCCCAGACCCGATCACAATCGTCTGACCCTTGATGAGTGTAAAGACATGAGTGGCATCGACTTAACTGAATGGCCGTAAATACTTAAGGCGACACTTGAGTGAGGATAAAGAATATGTATTGGAGATTGATTCCCCGGCGGCTTTGCGGATGATCCCATTGGCGTCAGGGTGAGACTTGAAATGTTTGGGTGATATGAAGGATACTAGGATTCGCAATGCAAAGTATCATGAAGCGATAGTTTCATAAAGAGATTTCTTGTTCTACTAATGAAATAGATTATCGGTGAAGTTTAACCGTAGAAATGAAATCTCAGGCATTCTGAGATGTTTTGTTGGTAGTCGGCATGAATAATCCGAATACCCACATGTCTAATATGATGAAGTTGATCGGGTTGCTCCGGTACTCAAAGGAATTTCAATATCAGTGCGGTGGCGAAGGATATTATAAAGGCATATCCGAGGACTACTCCTAGAATCGTTCCATGCGATCGGTAAAAGCCAGTCGCTTTATCCTTGATTTATGAGAAAATCGTAGGAGACAAGTACGAAAAGGTATAGAGAAGTTACGCTTCGCGCGGATGCTTTGAAAGAGAAGCGGGAAAAGAAAGGAAGCGTCAAGTAGCAATGGGCATTCTCGAGTCCCCGAGAGACTATCGAGAAGGTTTCTTTGTGAGACGTTTCCACCCGGGGCTAATACGGGATGCGATCCCGAGATCCGTCTTGAGAGTTACAATCATATTATGACTTAAGATGCTTCGTTTTTACGATACGATCTATTTGTTGACATTAATTGTTGTACATCATTTGTTGAAATGTCTGGTCAGTCGAATTGCTTAGAGATGAGTACAGACCACACGGGCCGAGCACGGAGATGACACCCAGGATGATGACTAGTTTATCGTTTTTATTTACACTATTGTTTGTCACACATATTGTCTGTTCGTTTTACTTGCTTTGATCGGGAATGAGTCTTTTTTATGTTTTTGAATATGAATGATTTTCTTTTATGCTTTGAGGTTAATTAAAGTTGTTGTTGTTAATCCCAACTTACATAAAAGTTAGAAATGATATCATATCTCCATTATGTTAGTTAGACCAACAATGATAGAAATCAATAAAGGTGATGCTTTAAGGATATAACCATCAACGACAATTATGAGCTTGTGTCGGCAGACGCGAGAGTTTGCTCCTGCGTATTGAGTTGATTCTGAGGCGCCTTAGTTTGTAGAAATCAGTTATATTGAGTTGAGTTGATTGAGTTGAGTTGAGTTGATTGGTGGTTTTGAGTTGATTGGTGAGTTGAGTTGATTGATTTTGGATTAGGCGGAGTTGTTGGAGTTGTCGAGTTTAGTTGATTGGAGTTGTTTTTATTTGAAGGTTGATTGATCGAGTTGTTTCTTGAATAGATCGAGTTGTTTAGTTAATGGGGTTGAGTAGTACTAGTGTTGTTGGTAGGTTGTGGTCTTATTTGGGCATTGTTGCCTTTTTCTTTGAGATACATGGTGCAGTTGTATGTTCTTTACTAAGCTGTCGTTGTTTAGTTGATGAGCCTGAATTTCACGATATCGTTATATACGATATTAGTATACTTTTATGATGTAAGCATGATCGTGAACTTCGCTAATGATATTTTATTTCATATTATAATGACCTTGGTGTGTAGTATTCTTACAATAACTATCTATTTTATGAAATTAGTTATTCTTATAATTACTCTGGTGGGTGTGAGTTAATTTCCACTCTTGAGATAAGTACTCTAAGCTTCGCACACCATACATTAAGCCATAGGCAGCATTTATTTGTGCCGAGGTTGTGGTGGTGCATCGGCGTTTCGATTCCTTCATGTGATCGGGACTGAGATTCTTATGTGAGAAGGCAATTTGGCATTATATCCTCGCGGCACAACCTTTGTTTGGTTGTAGTTTTGATGTCTATATTGTTTATTTTGGGATTTCGGATTGTATATTGTTTGACATTTATGTACTTTGGCCGGTTGTGGTATATATGGTGGTTTTGTGTGGATTTAGGGAATACCCAGATGGATTATTTTCTTAAAAAAAACACTGTTCTTCTCCCGGATGTATTTTATTTATTGGGTTATTTAAGGACAATTGAGTCTTTTCAAATTGAGTCATCCACGTCGGTTTTGGTGACTACGGTGTCGGGATTTGGGCGATTCTAACTTGGCCAAGCCGACTGGAGGCGGAATCGTTACAATGTTGTTATCGAGCCTAGGTTTAGTCTTTTTGGTGTATCTGTATAGTTCTTTGCCCTAATTCGAGTTGTTTTCTTTTGAGTTGTCTTAGTTGAGTTTTCTGGAATGAATCTTTTTCTTCGTTTTCTATTTATTGAGGATGCCAGTGAACGCAGCGTAGGATGACTCGTGCCACGAGAGGTGCCAGGGGTAGACCGAGGGGTGCTGGAGGTAGAGCCAGAGGTGGTCGGTACCGGTGGGGATTGTGGGCGGATCGCCCAGGTGTGGGCGACAAGTTTGGGAGTACATCCACATCCCCGTTTGACTACGTTGTTGTGGATAGAGGTAGAGGTTGGAAATGATCCGATCTAAATGCTTTCGTGGCATCGTAATTTGAGGATTTGAGGAGAAAACTCTTTTGATTTTTCGAGAGATCTAAATTTTTGGGTTCCTATACCCATTGAGGCGATTGAGTTCATTAGAGACATGGAGACTATATTTGAGCCGATGGGCATAGAAAGGTGAGGCGGAGTCGGGTTCGCGACATAGACCGTAGAGGGTGCCGTGGCCCGGTGGGGTAAAATTTGCGTCAATCTTTATTTATAGAGGAAGGATCTTGTGTCTTGGGAGCGCTTTGTAGAGCTATTCAGGGAGAACTATTCTTAAAAGGTCCCATGCTTGTTTGCTATGGAGAGAGAGATTTGATCCTGTTGACTCAGGGTAGGAGATCGGTTGATGAGTATGAGAGGCGGTTCAGTGAGTTGTGTCGCCTGCTTCCAGAGGTGCATCCGAGCGAAGCGAAGAAGATTGAGAGATTTCGTGATGGGTTGACTTGGGAGATCCGCCACCGGCTATCATTGATGACCTTTGCTAGTTTTCATGAGTTGAGGAATGCTGCATTGAAGGTCGAGATGGAGTTAGCTGAGCACAGGCTCGGCCAGGCGAAGGGACGGCCTTAGTCGGTTGGTCTTGAGTGGACCTTCTAGTTGGAATGCCGAGGAGGATGGTGCGGGCGTGCTGGGTCGGATCGAGGGGTCGTTTGATTACTGTTATTCGCCAGAGAGTTGTCTGCGGTTTCTTTTGCGCCTTGATTGCTTACTAGATCCCAGTGGATTCGAGCATCACTAGAGTTCAGTGATGTCGATGTTTCAGTAATGGTCGGTAGTCATAGGATGCGGGATTGTAAGGGAAAGAGATATGATCATTCCGTTGTTAGCGACACAGACGTCTTGCGAGTTTGCCACGATCCCCAGTAGAGTGGGTGAAATGTAGTACTTCTTCACGATGCAGAGTTCGCGAGGAGTCGATATCGAGGCGGGGGTGGACTCTTTGGAGGCCGTGGAGGTCGAAGTCGTGGAGTTACTTGGAGGCTCTCGGGGGCGTAGCGAGTACTTGACTAAAGTGGTGCAGTGACGGGTCATCTGATCATTTCGGCGGAGGCGAATAGAGTAAAGTGGCAATTACCTTATTATTATGTGATTATGAGGCTAGGGTACTTTGATTACGGAGCTACTCAATCATTTATTTTCCGGTTTGTTGATGCTTTACGCTTTATGTTAAGTCTTTTACTTGTTCCTTATGCTCATGACCTGATAGGAGGTGTTGAGTTAGATATGTCTATAAAGATTGCCCAGCATGTGAATGTCGGTTGCTAGTTGTGGACCTACTGGTTGAGTTAATAGACTTTGATCTTATCTCGGGTATGGACTGGTTGGAGGCATCACGCCCGAAGATTATTGCCATTAAATAGAGATAAATGCTGCGAGTCAGGTAGACTGATATTCTGTTTGTGGGAGTTAGGAAGATTCTACCATCGAGTTTCATTTCAGCACTTGAGGCTAGGAAGTTGATGAAGAAAGGTGTGTTGGGTTTCTGGGGTATAGTGGAGCACGGAGGAGAGGAAGCAGGGTGGAGGATGTTCATATTGTCCGTGAGTATGTTGATGTTTTCGAGGATACGCGAGGTTACACGCCCGGCCCGAGGAAGCCAGGTTTCGATTGAGGTAGTTCCAGTGCCAATTTCTATTCTGGCAGAGTATAGAATGGCTCCAGCCCAATTAGAGAGTTGAAGACTTCGATTCACGAGGCTTGCTTTATAAAGAGGTCATCGGACCCAGTGTTTCCCGTGAGATGCTTGATCTTGTTTGTGAAAAAGAAGGATGGTACAATGAGGTTGTGTATCGACTACAGGCAGTTGAATAAACTGACGATCAAGAACCGTTATCCATTACCGAGGATAGATGATCTATTTGACCAGTTGAGGGATGCTAAGGTGTTTTCGAAGATTGATTTGAGATCCGGTTATCACCAGTTGAGGATCAAAGAGAGTGACATTCCGAAATCAGCCTTTCGATCCGTGTAGGCCTTTCTGAGTTCCATGTTGGTTGGTAATTAGCGGCCAGCGTTCGTGGTTTGATGAATCGGGGTTTTCGGGAATTTACGGATAAGTTCGTGATTGTGTTCATTGATGACATTAAGATCCTCGAATTGTGAGGAGGAAGCGCGAACAACTGCGGATAGTGTTAGGGGCCTTGAGATAGGCGCGGGGTGCCGCCACATGGGATTCACCCAGTGTAGATGCAGTTTAGCAAAGTACGGAGTTCTTGGGCCATGTTGTCGGGTGAGGGTATTTGTGTGGATCTCAGGAAGGTGTTGTGATAGTGGGGCGACCGAGAGTGTGACAAAAAGTGAGGAGTTTCTTGGGTTTGGTATTACAGGAGGTTTATCGGGGACATCTGGTTGATTCAGAACTCCGATGACAAGTTGACCGGGGAAGGGTGTTCCTTTATTTGGGATGAGGATTGCAGAGCTGTTTGAAAGAGTTGAAGCTGGCTGACTCTTGCGCGGTTTGGCCCTTGCAATCCCGAGGTCGGGGTTACGTGATATACGTGATGCGTCGCACACTAGAGTTGGGGTTTGTGTTGATCTGAAATGGGAGAGTGATTGTTTATGCTTCTCGGCGGTGAAGAACCATGAGGAGAATTACCCGACCACGATCTTGAGTTAGCCTTGGTCTTTCTTATTTGAAGTTGTGGATGCGTGTATTATGGGGTTAGATGCCATTACTTGAGCACAAAGAGTTTGATACCTCCGACTTCGAGAGAGACACGAATTTGGTGAGAGGAGATGGATGGAGTTATCGGCGACTTCTGATGTGACTATTGAGTATGCTTTAGGGAGGCCGAATGTTGTAGCGAGCTTTGAGTAGGACGGGGGAAGGATAAAAACCAAGAGTGAGATAAACAACTTGGAGTTGATCTTGGGATTTGGTAGCAGTGGTGAGTTGTTGGCTCAATGAAGTTTGACCTTTCTTTGATCGAATCTTGGGCGGCCAAAGGGAATAGAAATTAAGAATATCATTAAAGAGGTGTAGAGTGGACTTAGATCGGATTTAAGTGGTTGATGATAGTGGTGCTTTGAGGATGAATGGTAAAGTATTCCGAGGAGTTGAAGAAGGGAGATTCTTGATGGGGCTCACAATACTCCTTATAGCATGCATCGGGTATGCGAAGATGGAACGAGGTTAGTTTATTGGTGGCTTGGAATGAAGAGATTAAGTTTCGAGGTAAAGATTGAGCATAGACACCTGAGGTTTGTTCTGACCACTTCGATTCACGAATGGCGTGGGAGAATCTTATGGTTCTTATTAGGACTTCCTAGATCGTCAAGGCAGACGATGGGATTTAGGCGATCGTGGGCCAGTTAATAGAAATGCCTTTCGCTCCCTGCAGTTCATCATTTGAGGACACGAAAAGACTAAGCGAAGATTTATGTTGGTCGGATTGGCCTTGAGATTGGATGGGGTTATAGTGTCGATTATCTCGACCGTGATGAGGAGTTTGCCGAGATTTTGGAGGGTTTTTCAAGAGGCGTTGGGGACAGGGGTGAGTTGAGTCATCTTTCCATCCACAGGCGGATAGGCGAAGCAGAGGGCGATCCGACTTTGGAGGATATGCTTGAGCGTGTGTTACGAGTTTCTCGGGGGAGTTAGGATGATGAGTTGTCTAAGGGAGATGAGTTCGCGTATAATAATAGGTTTCATGCTAGTATGGGCGTGTGTTTTGAGCATTATATGAAAAGTGTCGAACTCGGTTTGTTGGAATGAAGTGGGAGAGAGGAAGGTTTATGGCTACGAGTTAGTTGAAGATTCGTTGGGAAGAATCAGTTGATACAACAACTTTTGAAACATCCACATAACCAGAGCGAGGGAAGAAATATGTTGATCGTGTCGGCGAGTGGACTTGTGTTTGAGACAGTGATCGGGTATTTTTAGGGTATCTCCATGGAAATGGAGTAATGCGGTTTGGAAGGAAGGAAGTTGAGTCCAGATTACATCGGACCGTTTGAGATTTTGTAAAGAGTAGGATCTATAGCTTATCGTTTGGCATTGCCTCCGGGATGAATAAATTCATAATGTATTTACATGTGTCTTTGCTTGAGTATTTCTTAGCTCGTACGGTGGAACTTGAGGAGAATCGCTGAGGGAGAGAGGCGGTGAGGATTCTTGACCCGAGATGGAAAGGCATTGAGAAACAAGGTGGTGGCCTTGGTGAAAGTGTTGTGGAGGAATCAACGTGAGGAGGCGACATGGGAGGCCTTGAGCATGACATGAGAAGCCATTGCGAACTTTTCGTGTAGGTAATTTGTTGTAGTTGTTTTGTTTTACGTGTTGTATGTCTGCGAGTTGCATTAAGTGTTTCTCCCGTGGTTGTTGAGTTGAAAATTTATTTGAAACCCATTACGCCTAAGTGATTAAATTATAACTATATATATCGTTTGGTGGTGGGATGTTTGGAGCTAGTATAAATACTTTGAAGTAAAATCGATATACCGAGACTAGTATTAATTAGTAGTATTTTACATATCCTTTGAGGAAAATATGCATTTGAAATCGTTTCCATTAAGTTTTATACTAAAATTGGAGAAATAGCACCACTTGCAAATGAGTCCTTGCCGCTTTCGTCATTCTTATCTTCATCAAAACAAACCCTGACCTTTTTAAATCGTTTTTGGCGAACTCGTTCACTTCCCCCCGTCCCCATAATTTTTCTTCCATTTTCTTCTCTTCCTTGTGGCTCAAGATACAAAGTTGGGTTATCATCTTCCCATCATCATCCTCTACTCTTGAGGGTAGAAAGGTTAGAAACTTTTTGTTGATATTTCAGATTTTGAGTTGACTTTTCCCAAATTCCTTTTCAACTTTATTATGATGTTATAGGACCTTAATATAGTTATTTTGAAGTCAGAAATGTTAATTTGATGTTAATTAGAAAAATAATATTAAGTTAAGATTATTTAAGATTAAGGTAGTATTTGGGTTTTTGAATTTAAGGTTGTTAGGGGAATATTTAAAGTGTTAGAGTTGAGGTAGGGGAGTTGGCGGGAAATTGTTGAGAGTGGGATGTTTGAAATTTTTTTCATTTATTAGTCTTTTAAAAGCGTAATGTCTTTTCCACCTAGAGTTGTTAAATTGATAACTTAAATGTTGTTAAAAGTAGATAGTTAAAACTAAAATGTGTTAAGGAGTTAAGTTAAAACCTTAAGTTGAGTAGTTGATGACACAAGCCTCTAAAATGAAATTGTTAAGTGAATACTAAAATGGGGTTTACGATTGTAGTAGTAGTAATTGTATTTTTTGAATGTTTGTGATTGGCGTGGAGGCGTGAGAAATGGCACTTGGATTAGCTAGGCGAGGCATTTATTATTGCTAGAGGTATTTAACTTCGGGTATAGATTTACTTTCTACGTGAATGTGTTGAATTTGGTGATAATTGTGAGCATGTTTATCTATATATGTTGTGTTGATTGTTCGTGTATGATTAGTTGGTTGAGTAGTTGTGTTGAGTGTGGTGTTTTTGTGGGATGTATATGCGTTTTGAGTTTAGATTAGGTCTAGTTGGGATGAGTTGATTTCCGAGGCTGTTTTGATCATATTATGGTTTAGGATGTTTTTGTTGGTTGGATTGACATTGGATGAGTTGTTTATGGGTTGTTGATGTATGTTGAATTTACTATCCGGTATTTGCCTTGAACTACGGTATAAGTGTGTTGTATTTTTCACCATGCCGCCGTTACGAGTGCGTTGTTGAAAAAGCAGGTCAATGGAGCGCAGTTTCTCCTACCCGAGGTTGATTCTGAGCTGTAGTTGTAGAAATCAGTTATATTGAGTTAGGTTAGTTAAGGTTGAGTTGAGTTGAGTTTTTGAGTTGATTGAGTTGATTGAGTTGATTAATTTGAGGTTAGGCGAGTTGTTAAGTTGATTAGGTTGATTTGATTAGTTTAGTTGTGGGGTTGAATTGATTTTAGTTGTTTGGTTGTCAAGGTTGAGTAGTACTAGTGTTGTTGGTGATCGTGGTCTTATTTGGGTATTGTTGCCACTATTTTCTTTCGGATGTATGATTGTAGTTGTGTTCTTTACTATTTGTGCATGTTTAGTTGATGAGCCTATGAATTTCGATAATCGTTATGTCGATATTAGTATACTTTTATCGTGTAAGCATGATCATGAACTCTCTAATATTTTTATTTCATATTATAATAAGCCTTGAATTGTGTATTACTTGCCAATAACTATCTATTTTACAAAGTGGATTATTCTTATAGTACTCTGCGAGTAGGTGTGAGTTAATTTCCCTCTTTGAGATAAGTACTTTCATTTAGCGTGAGCAACATATTCGTATGGGCGGCATTTTATTTGTGTCGGGTTGACGGGTAGTGCGTCGGCGTTCGGTCGTTCAGTGTGATCGGGACTTAGTACTTAGGTGAGGCAGCGTGCGTAGATCCTCCTGATGCAGCCTTGTTGTTTTGGTTGTAGTTTTGATGTCTATATTGTTGTTATTACGGTTCGGGCGTATCTTGTTTGATAGTTTGTACTTTGGCTTGATTTGTGGTATATGGTGGTTTTTGTGGTTAGGAGATACTGCGATGGATTTTTCTTAAAAAAAATTGTTCATACCGGATGTATTTTATTTATTGGGTTATTTAAGGACATGTGAGTCTTTCAAATTGAATCATCCGTTGGTTTGGTGACTCTGGTGTCTAGGGATTTGGGCGATTAGCACCAGGCGGTCGCAGGCGGTGTTACATAGAGGAAATTGCGTCACAGTAATTAAAATTAGGAAATATGTGATGGTGCGATTTGAGGTGATAAGTGGCCAGCTATTGCAAATTTAGTCCCTAGTAATTGTCTTTTTGATGGCATTTAGTCCACTGAAATATTAATTACACGTAAACAAGTAAGTAACGTTTTATAACGTTTTGGATCAATACATGGTGATAATATAATTTTGAAGACACTTTTGGGGTTAAATATAATTATGAGCAAACTTTTGAACTTTTTTATGTTTTCTCTCCAAATATCATGAAGAAGATTGTCTCATTTCAATATACTCTAAATTCTATTTAATAAACAAATACTACTCCCACCATCTCCAAAAGATTGTGTCATTTGATATTTTGGGTCGAACTTTATAAGCTTTGACCATCCAATTCTGCTAGTCGATATAAAAATAATATGGGCATGTGGGATCTTAAATTAGGTTTCAATATATATTTTTGAAATATATTTTTATAATTTTCACACGTGTATAATTAAAAATATTTACATTTAAGCCGTGTTTGGAGACAGTAAAGTTAAAAATGGGACAATCGGCATGTGGGATCTTCTTATATTTGTTTCAATATATATTTTGGAAATATCAAACTTTTTATAATTTTCACAAGTATAATTAAAAATATTTACATTTAAGCGGAGTGTTTTGGGGCCGTAAAAGTTAAAATGAGACAATCTTTTTTGGGATGGAGAGAGTAATATTTTGTAATATACTCCGTTAAGGGAGGCTTATCGGTCTTTATATTTTATGTCTTTCATCAATTTTTGATTTGAGCAAAAAAATCATTAAAAAATAATGTCAAATAATATAATCTTATTATTACATAATAAGTAGTATTTGTTTATTAAATAGAATTTTAGAGTATATTGAAGTAGAGACAATCTTCATGATATTTGGAGGAAAACATAAAAAAAAAGTCTAAAGTATTCATAATTACATTTTAACCCCAAAAGGTCCTTTAAATTATATTATCACCCCAAAATTGACCCCAACGTTATAAGCGTTCTTTGTTAATGGAATTAATATTTTAGGAATGCATCTGATCTAAAAAGACAATTCTTTGGGGCCCAAATACAGCAGCGGTATCAAACTACTGGGGCCAAAATCGCTGTAGTAAATCGCGCTTGAGTAGGACCGTGGTCTAATTACTCTTGTTATACGCGCTGTACTGTCTGGCCATACCGCGTATCTGCCTCCCCTTCCTCACCAAAATCGCGATTGTTGAATATCGTGATTGTTTTCGCAAATCTGAACAAACAGACAGCAAGCAAAAAAAATCCCAAAAAAGATGTCCAACTGAAGGAAATCTGAAGATATCGACCAAGAGCTGAAGAATGATGTGTTATCTTTGCTTCATTTCTAGGACTCTCTACTCCTCACTCTACTGCTCTCGATTTTGGAGTGAACGACTCCGATTTTCCATGGACCCATTTAAAACAACCAAAATACTCCCAAGAATGATAAAAATGGTGACATTAATCCATAAAAGAAGGAACATTGAGGTACCCAATTTGTGTAATCTAGTGTAGTATTATTTGGGTTGTTATTAAATGTAATGCTAGAAAGATTGGCTAATTTTGAATTTACGATCTCTTGGGTTGGGGAGGCGGGGAGAGATTGTTGGGGAAAGTTAGGGTGGGTGTGTTAAAGCAGAAAGGGTGGGGGGTTTGTTTTAATTATGTAAAATATTTTAATATATGTCTATATTCTTTTGTATAGTGTTAGAGTAAAATAATTATTTTACTATTTAGAGGTGGAAAAGTATGTCTAGGAGTTCTAAAAAAAAATGATAGTTAGAGGGGTGTGGAACAGCATAGATAGTTCGAGGGTGTCTAGGCAAAGCCTTCTGAGTTGAGGCAACGCATAAAAAATTATGCGATAGTACGGGGAGGGTGTCGGGACAATAAGCCTATAAAAAAAAATATCTTGAAGAAGTTACATCTTGATGTTACATGACTACAATATTAAGGCAATTGAATTTAATAATTAGTTTAATTAAATTCAATTTATTTAGATTAATTAAAATAATTAATAAAAGACGATTGTACAATTATACGTGGCGATTAAGGTTTTTGATTGAAACTTCCAGTAAAAATCGAGCAACGTGAAATAATGAGGATTCAGGTGAATTAAGGCCCTAAAATTAATTTAACTTAAAGTTAGGGTTTTATATGTAAGGTTAAACACAGTTTTAAGCCTAAAATAAGTTTCCGTAAGTCCTGATTTGAAATTCATATATCATGGAAATTGTAAGTGTTATACATTGCATACTAAAGTAATAGATCTATTGAAAATATATTGTTATACCGGATAACATAATAGTTGGTATAACGCTTGGCTTGAGCGAACCCGAGTGTTAGGAACACGTGTTAGTGGCACATGGATTAACTTAAATTAAAGGGTGACAGAAAGTAAACAGTATTGAAAATAAAAACAACACAAGATGGTAACCCAGTTCAGTACAACTTACACCTAGTATAGGAGATAGCTCGATGGGGTACACCTATAATGATCAGATATTACAAATAAGGACTTATGTAGATGCTCACCATTCTTGTAAAATCACATTCTACTCTATCCTAGTGAATAAGTTCAGGCTCCCCGACCTCTGAGACACCCCTCCTTCGCGTCATGGCAGCTCTCGAGGTAGTTGACTTATACAATGGTAATGAAATAAAGCAGGTGTCGTAGCAGGCATTAGCAGCGATTGGTTCCAATTCTAAGGGAGTTTTTATGAAGAGCGACTCAAATCTTTTTCCCCCCACAAAAACAATGCGAGCGATATATATTATAAAGTGGTGGTCAATTTGGAGTCGTTTGAGGTTTTTAAATAGTTGTGAAGCCATCAACATATATGGAAAGATGTACATAAAGCAATACTTTCCATATACCCAGCATCTGATAAATCTCCGATGCCTTTAGCATGTCCAGTCAATCACCGATGCGTGCTTGGGAATACTTAATCATTTCTATATATTATAAAGGCGAAAATATCTCTTCCAAATATTGCCAAAATCAAGCGGAATCAGAAAATATCTACCGCGAGGTTACGGCCGTTAGCGGTGTTGTACCAAATGTTGTCGGCGTACGCTCGACAACGTCGCTGGCTCACGATTTTGCTATCAACAAAATTGCCCAACCAACGAAAGCACTAACAAACTCCCCGTTTGGCTACTATTTTTTAGGCAAAAGCACTCCCCTCAATCATATATCTCCCCGTTTTTCCTCGAAAAGTCAAACCACCGTGCGTCAAAGGATCA
The DNA here is from genome assembly GCA_019722365.1 of Lithospermum erythrorhizon. Taxonomy (NCBI): domain Eukaryota; kingdom Viridiplantae; phylum Streptophyta; class Magnoliopsida; order Boraginales; family Boraginaceae; genus Lithospermum; species Lithospermum erythrorhizon. Next base: position 48,651 of record JADFUC010001940.1, read on the forward strand.
ATTTTCAAATCATTATCATTCTGAGAGTAATTAGCACTAAGAACCTCGACATGACTAGTGGCTACCGCTGTCAGTCCACCGTGAACCTATCCGTTATTAGCCTGAGGTTGATTAGGATTAGAGATGAATGTAGTTTCAACTTATTGCCCCGTTTCTTGAAGATCCCTCTTGATTCTCCACACTTTATGTTGTTGAACTTAACCTTGAAACTTTTACCTCGATTGTCATTCTTGATTCTCATTAACGTGTTGGTACATGAAATTAACACTTTTGATATGTCATTTCTTATAATGAACTGATTTTAGAATTTGAATATAGTTGTCGAGTATTTGACCATGTTGATGAATATTCCTCCATGAGAAACAATATGGTCTTATGTGGCCGCCTTTCATGATGATGGCCTTAACGACCCTCCAATTGGCCGCCTGAGGAGTTAAGGTCATCAACAACACCAACACACAGTCGCGTCGATGGATGACAACATAAAAATACTTCATTTGACATTAATAATAATAAAAAAAATACACTTTTGTCCATCGTGATGAACTATGACATATACAATAAAATAACGAACAACATAATACAAATCCACCTTAATGATACAACTTCGAATACACAAGAAATCAAATACAACATAGGGAAAGTATGGTAGCAATTTCAATGAAATATCTGGCGAGGTCTATGATATACAAGTCGACAACAACGGAAATAGTGATGGGAATTCCCTATACCTAAATCTATGATGTAACAATCTATGACCTATCAATGCGACTTCTCGACAACCTCATTGTCCAGCCCCTTAGAACCTAGGCATAAGCGCTCGCCATAGAGAATAGAGAATCGACTATTAAAATTTGAGTGAATACAAATACCACAGACTTGATGCAAATCACGTATATTATTACTTATATATAACATATGCTTATCATTAACCGAGTACTATTAAATAGCTGTTCACAAATCATAGAGTTCTCTCATGCGATATCACATAACACTTTATAATAAATCAGAGTGCATATTCATTTTAAGAAGCAGTCTCGGCGCTACAAAGTCATCAAATGAGAATCCGCCTCCATAATATCACATATGAGAATCCACCTCCAAATAATACACATGAGATCCGCCTCCAAATAATACACATATGAGAATCCGCCTCAGCATGTCGAGATAGAGCCTCGCTCGAAAATCCCCGACCCATTCGCCCCGCCGATATGCATATCATGACCTCGAATCCACTTTGTTTACCCACATGATATCGCTTTTGACCTCGGTCGAGTCACCACCGCTCATAAATAACACACAAAACGTCAGCACATACTTTGCAACCCGCGCACATTGTGCGGCCTTTATGCAGCCATTGCTGATCTCGCAACATGAATCATATTGACTATCTCGTAATACAAATCATAATCTCGAATTATTTCATAATATGAATCATAATCACACAATACACATAATCACATAATACCATATTAGAATAGTCTCAGAAAATACATACCAAAATATATAACATAATATATATATGAAAGGTCAGTCGTGACATTTGTACTGCGCGCTCGAGCCCAGCGATGTATTGACTACAGAAGCTGATCCTGCCCAGTACTAGATCAGGCTCAACTCTATGCAAAGAAATTATACATTATAGCACATCGGTAGAATAACCTCTCTTAACATCTATATAATCCCGATGTTATACGCGTCTACATAGATTTAATTTACAACTTCTTGTGATAAATCCCACATCTGAAAGATTGGTATACACTTTTAATATTCCAACATAACTACATTCCCTAGTAGTCAACCGTAAAATCTAAATATTCGGTGATCGCTTTTATTACTGACAATAACACTTTAAGCACATTCTAATCAATCCAACAATCGGTGACAACTAATTAATCCATTAAATACAACCTCCAAATTGAATACCAAATGCTATACGAAGTTTCCCAATTTCTCCTTGATCTCTACTGTCAAGTATCGAACCAATAATTCTATACCCAAAACAAGCTATGTTAGTCGCCACAATATATTCTGATTTAAAGTTAATTTAAGAAAAGTCAATAAAGTCAGCACTTGACTTACCCAACTTTCCTAGCTTGATAATCACTGAAATCACCGTTAATCCACATACGATACTTAGATAACATTTCTATACCATAATAAATTCAAGATCTAAAAGTCAACAAAATCCCGCAAAAGTCAACTCTTTAAAACTTCGAAATATCTCGAATTTGATCTTTCTTTATATGATGAGGATGATGAGAGAAGCAAATCAGCAAACTTTTGATCTTGAGTTTAGAACAATCGATGAGGAGAAGTGGAAAAGAAAATTTTTGAGGGGAAGTGAAATTCGATAGCCAAGAGGGGAAAGAAGATGACAAACCATTTTCAACATTAGTGTCGTGGTATCAAATGTTGGACAAGCATTCTGTTACCTTGTTGGGCATTGTTGTCAAATTTGATACCTTTACCTTTGATCATCGAGAGACATTTTAAATGTAATAAGAAAAGCAATTAGTTCAACCTTGCCGTGGTAGGGTCATTAATCTCTACATGGTAGTCTTTATAGTTGAATCTCTTAGGAAGAGATCACAGGTATTTTTTGGACAATCTTTTTATTGGACATGTTCTCTTGAGTTCATAGAATTCATTGAAGATATTCTTAAGCTTGATAATAAAATTCAATGATGGTTTCATCTTCCTCGTTCTGAGATTTGGTGGTGAGAATTTGGAGGAACTGCTGTCTCTGAAACCTTATGAGTTTCTTCAAATAGGATCTGAGAGTTTCCGAAACTTCTTTACAGCAGCCATCTTCGGATCAATATATCCCAACATTTGTGTTCACGCACCTACGTATTGCATCCGGGCCTTGAGATTTTTCATTGAGGCTTCGTGATTTCGCTTCTTTGTCCGTTTCAATTTAGGTTTCTCAATCGTTGTGCCATCGGTTAAATTGCATTATGGAGGGGGTACAGCCCGGATAAAACAAATTTTCATGTATTTAATATTCATGGATCTGGTAACCAACCATCCCTGCTCTTTTAATAAGCATAATTTGAACCATCGAAAATTTGTGGACAATTTATTGAACTTTCTTTCATCCTCGCGCACAAATTACAAGGATCTACCGCTTTCACGTATATCGAGTTCCGCTCTATTACCCTTGTAAGTGTGTCCCCATTGTATACTAGAAGTAATAGATCTCTTGGAGCATCGCATTGCTAGGATGTTATAACCGGTTAATTATAACCTTTGGATAGACATAACGAGAGGAAACGAGTGTTAATAAATGATGTTAGTGGTACTTGGATTCACATAATAAAGGGTATGAGAAACTAAAAAGTACTAGAAGTAAAAATACCACAAGATGGTAACTTGATTGATTGCAACACACATAGTACGGAGGCGATACTGATGAAGAATTTTACTATAATGATGAGATATTACAAATGAACATGTAGATGCTCCTCATTCTTGTCTTCTGTTCTACTCACATCATTGAATGATTTTGGAAACACCTGACTTGAGACACCCTCGCCCGTGTCGTAATACTCCTCCCAAGTATTTGGCTTATATAATAATCAATCAAATAAAAAGCCGAGAGCGTAAGTAATAGAGTATTAGAAACGGTGGTATAATTCTAAGGGAGTTAGATATAACAACTCAGGTACATTCGGCCTATGAGAAAAAACTTTCAATTTTTTTCCTCACAAAATAATGCGAGAGCAGTGTATATTTGTAATAACCCGTTCCGTACTAATATTCTTTGTAATAGTATCTTAGTTGTTCGATTAGGGTATTTCGAGAGAAATAAAAAAAAATTCAGTTGAATAGTCAAAATACAACGAATAGATTAGGTTAGTGGTATTTAGGTATTTAAAATTTTAAAGTTATGTCAGTAGAAAATGATATTATTTGGGTGGTGATATAATTTGAGGGTAGAAATGTTAAATATTTGAAGTTGGTTGTCGAGATAAGTTAAAGCTGAGTATCGGTGAATCATGAACTTTGGGTTGTCCTTTGGTTGAATTTGTGCAGGTAGAAATACAGCCCTAACAGATGCATTGAAACAAGGCTTGACCGCCCAAAACTCATTCCCGCTTTCTTTTCCTACGCGTGAGACAACCGTGTCTTTGTCCCCATTTTTTTATTCTTATTCTTGGTCTCTCTCCACGTCTCTCGAGCTTTGGACTCAAATTTTTGGAGAGCTTCCCCTCATCGTCCTCTCGTCGTTTCAAAGGTAAAGGTTCGATCTTGTTGAATCTTTAGAATCGCCAGTTGACTTTTTAGGATGACTTTTTGTATTTTGATTTTTATTACTACAATCGACTCTTGGATTCTAAATTAGTTATTCTTGAGTTGAAATTCACGTGTTTGATGTGAAATTTGAGGGCGTTTTAGGGTAGATTGACTTTTGGAAATTTGGGTTGACTTCGGTTTTTATGCGATATTATTGAATATAATTATTGTCTAGGCTTAGATTATAATATAGGAGTTGATAATAATCGATTTTTGGGGTAGAAAGTGTTGGTATAGTTGAGTTGACTTTTGAGTTGACTTTGGGTTGACTTTTTCTAAAACGTTGTTGAGAGTATAAATATGTTATTGGACCTTTATTGTGATTGTTTTGAGGTGAAATTATGATTTATAAGTTATTGGAGGAATATATGTTGAAATTAGTTTTATTAGATTTTGAGTAGTAAACGGGCTTCGGGATTTGAGGTTGTTAGAAATGGGTTTGATTAGTTGGAAAAGTTGATATTTTGGAGTAAGGTGAAATTGGTTGGAAATGTTAGTATTTGGTTAAGGTGTTGACCGATATGGGGTTACTCGGGATAGTTGAAATTTGTCATTTTAATAGTCTTTGAAACATAATTAGCAATCATGCCTTAGAAGTTGTTAATTTGTAACTAAAATTAGTTAAAAAATCGAAATTAAGTAAAATAAAGGTTAAAAATTGTTGGTAGTAATTATAATTTCGGGTGTTTTTTGATTAGGCGGAGCGTGGAAAGGCATTTGGATCGATTAAGCGGGGACGTTCTTGTGTAACTTAAGGTAGAAATCTTTTATCTACATGGGTGCTACTTTACGTACTTATTTTAAATTGGATGAACACATCGTTGTGGTATGATTATGTGAGAATGGTATACATGTCATTGTGGTGTGATTATATGAGAATGGTATACGTAATTTGTTGGATACATTATGATTTATTTGTGTGATCCGTGATATGATTATGATATTGTATACGTAGCGTTGAAAAGATTTAGCGAGGTAAGTAATAGCTTAGCGTTTTTGGTCTTTTTATTGGGAATTGTCGGCATTTAAGGTTCTGGTCTTATCGGCACTTTTGGTATTTACAATGGCACTTATCGGCACTTTGTAGTCTGGCCTTGTCGGCACTTTTTGGTATTTTTGTGGCTGGTCGTGATTGTGATTGATTTATGATCGTGAGATGTTTTTAGGCGTAGCGGATATTGTTTGGGAGTAGAGTAGTTGGTTATTGGAGGTGTTGGTTGGAGTTATGGGTGATTTTGAGGTGACTTGAGTATCGAGGATTTGACCACTATGGTTAGGATGATTGAGGGATAGGTGACTCGTACCATGCGGGATATGTGGCGTTGTTCGCCTTATACTTGGGTATAAGTGCGGTGAGATCTATTATCACTTTTATGTGCATTGTCGATTGTTGGCCTTATCTTTGGTATAAGTGCCTTTGAGATCTATTATCTAACTTTGCTATGTGCATTGTCGGTGTTGGCCTTATACGTCGGTATAAGTGCGGTGAGATCTATTATCGGCTTTGCTGCGTGCATTGCCGTTGTTGGCCTATACTTTGGTATAAGTGCGGTGCAGATCTATCACTGGCATTGCATTGTTGGTGTTGGCACTTATACTACGGTATAAGAAGCGTGTTCTGGGCGATTGGTCGTTCCTGCGGTAGACGGATTGACATATGCCCGTTAGAATTTGAGCATAGTTGTGGAGATATGGAGATAGATGGGTTGATGACTAGAGTTAAGTTGTTGTTGAGTCTACGTGATTTTATTACAGGTGATGGTGTGCACTTGTGTGAGACTTTGTATTATATCTTGACATGTTGCTTAAATTTCTATGGTGTTATATAATACGTTTATGACTCGTTTATTGGTTATAAACATTGTCTTGATTATACTAGATGTTGCCTTGATGAAATTGTATGTCGATTAGGGTTCGGTTGATTATTGATAATATGATGGAATTTTTCTTGTGGATCTAGGTTAGTGATAATCGTTATACGTCCTTTAAGGTTCAAAGTTGAGTTGGTTAATGGTTGGGATAACGTTTGAATGAGAACAGTAGGTACAAGAAATTAGAAACCGAAGTTCGTGCTAATCTATAGATGATGTTGATGATATTTTATTTAAGGTGGAAAATTGGATTCAAACGTGTTAGTATATAAGTTGTGACCTAACGGCTGACGTTGATACGGTGAGGTGAATAAGTTCCGTATGTAATGAAGAATTTGGTGCGATAGTGCGTACTTAAGTTATCTTGATTTAAGATATCGTTCTTTCGGTTGTATTAAGATAATGATACGATTTGGAGGTTCTTATAATAAACATTTAGATGTCATAGGAGGTGTATAGCGATAATTGGGAATAACACTTTAAGGTAGAGCTAAAGATAAGTGGTTGAGTTGTGTATGCTTGAATTATGAGATGTTGAGATATATGTTGAGTTGTTATATATTTTGAGTGGTATATTATGTAGAAATTAGTATACTTAAGAAAGATAACAAATAGAGATAGCTCTTGTGATTAAGGTGTACTGTGAGTAAGTTGTTGACGTGGTGTGGGTTTATCGGTGTTAGTTGGAAAGCCGTTAAGGAAAGATTTATATTGTGGTGAGTAACATATAAAATATAACTCTTGAGGTATATAATCTTTAAATAGGTAAGGTACTTGAATTATCCTTGTTTGTATGAGTGGTAGGTTAACTTCTGTAATATTTGTATTCACTCAGCTTTTTTAGGCGACTCCTGCAATTCCCTATGGTAGTTTTATGCCTAGATTTGTTGACGAGATGCATTGGCCGAGTAGCTCATTGCCAGCGGAGGTGGAGATGGTGTGAAGACACCAGGCGGTCATACTTTTTATCTTTGGGTTTTGTTATCCGTAATAATTATTGTTGTCTCGAGTTGTAAAACCCTTTGTTTGATGTTGTATTTATATTATTACTTTTCGGTTGTTGTAGTGTGGGTTAGTTCACCCACGATGGACGGGGATTGTATTATTTTTATTATCCGTTAAATAAAGTCATTTTGCTCGTTATCCGCCGTTGGTGACTACGTTTATTCGAGGTTGATAGCGGTCCCGACCTCGGGGGGCCACACGAGGCTGGTCGTTATTATATAGTGGTGTCGTGGAGTACGTATGAGGTCTTTAAATAGTTTGGCACATCCCGACATATGGAAAGATCTTCCATAAGTAATACTTTCCATATGCATGCAATAGCTCGATACTTTTCTTTTCCCCTGATCAATCAAATCTCCCGATCTTAAAACACTTAGGAATACTCAAAATCATTCCATATATTATAGAAATTTGAAAATATCTCTTGCAGATATTATCAAAATCAACATAATCTCGAAAATATACATGCGGAGGTTAAATGATATGACTGTTGTATCAACTATATTCGGCAATGCGCTAAAATAACCCCGTCAATGCTTTCCGCTGTTTGCCTTTCCAGCAAAACACTATCAATGTCGAGGGTCTATCGTAAATTTTTTTACCTAGAAAAATCTCAAAAGAAGCGCCTCTTTTGATTTCTTGAAGGAAAGCTCAAATTTGTCGGTCGGATATTTCCAATTAAAATGATCTACGGTTCAAATTCGTTCTTCCTTTCAATGTCGCTAATAACGGACCAACCCAATGAAGAATGCGGAAAATCTATAAATACCCCCCACTTATTTTCGAAAATGATAAGTTAGAAGTTAGGAAAAATACAATAAAAAAACAACTCACGAGAGATTTTAGCATAAAAAGCTCTATAGGAATTTCTCAGTAATGCTCGAAGTTTTCTAGTTTTTATGTGAAAATGTACAGAGGCCATAAAAACATAAAAATCTTCAAACCCAAAGCCAAAATAGGAGCATGAAATCAGAAACCGGGGGTTGAATTACTACAAAAATCATAATAATTTAGAACTGATATCCAAAATCGTGAGAATCGGTCAACTTAGATCTCAATTAAAATCGTGAGGATTAAGCAGCGAAGGCCACAGTAAATCGATTGAATATAATTTGCAAAGCCCTGACATCCATCGAAACACGAGATGGCGCTAATGCACCCGTTGGCGGTAAAATAGGCGACAAGCATATCCACAAAGATAAGCGCTTAAGTTAGAATACATTTGTTGAGCGCCATAACTAGTCTAGGCTAGGTAGGATCAGCTGCAAAGAGCACCGAGCTAGACCATCCAAATTCAATTTTAAGTTTGAAGACGAGTCAGCAATCGAGGATTCGTATAATGCGGGATCAATTGCTAAGGCGCTTGGTTGCCTTATCAGTGAAGGCCAGTCCGAACCGCGACACTAAGTCGGGATCACGTCACAGGTTTGAGGAACATATCGAATCATATCTAAGTCCAAATTCAGAGTCGAGTCCAAGTCCAGAGTCGAGACCTCTCAGATCACGTATCCACCGAGAAATTAAATGACGTTTAGAAAGCAATAGATTGATAATTAGGTACCTCGTTAGTTTGATAAATTTTCTTTGTACCTAGAAAGGTTTCTCTGAAGGGGTTTCATTGTATTGGTGGGCATACTTATAAATAATAAAATATTTCTACGCGTTACAATTATATTACATGGGTACAAATGACTTCCTTAATCCATAATCCCCATATCTATAACATATTATATTATGTCAGTTTTAATGTAGACAAAGGAAGCATTTCTTTTAAATTTTTGAATACCTAAATAGCTTTGGTTTGGTCAACATTATGCATATTTTATAACTAAATTTTTTAAAATATTCTTTTGATAAAAAAATTATTGGCAATCGTGTAAACTTGAGAATTTACCCAAGGGATTAATAAATTTTATTTATATATACTCTTACATGGATTAGAAAATTAGATATTTTTTATAACTAAAGATACGACTTAATTTATATTATCTAAAAAAAAAGTTGTTTAATAATAATATTTAAAATTATAATATGGTTGTTAAATAAATAGTTTTAGGAACTAATACAATATAAGTGAAACTTGAAACATAATTGAGAGACAATTTCGATATTTTTATAGTGAAATATATGACTTAATATATCTTAACAAAATGAAAATAAAAATAACAAGTTCAATATAATAATATATGAATTACTAACATGAATGGATATTAGTTTTTTTTAAAAGGTATATTTTCCTTAATTAAATAATATAGAGAACAAGAATATCAATGAAGATGTATATGAAAGTTTTAAGTTACATAATTATTGAAGGTAAATTAAAATCATTAAGGTTTGGTATAAATGAAAGTTTGGACTACTTTAGTATTTAAGGTAAATTAAATAAATTATTCGTGACTTTAATTAGGACTATTTATATTATTTTGTCACAAATAAATCTCAAATAATTTACATTTTGGTTGATTGAATTCACTTTATTTATGATGCAATAAACTCTTAAGTTTCATCACTCTTGTTCAAAATCTTCAAGACAATTGACAAGAATCTTGGTAAGTACTTATATATTGCTCTTCTTCAATATATTCAATTGTTTATCTATATTTTACATACATCTTGTGCAATTTAACTTGTATTTACTAATGAAATGCTTATTATTTTTATGATTTTTGAAAAGTTTTATTCTGTATTCCTGTTTTTCATTTTAAGAGATTAAATTCATTTTTTATAGGATGAAATCAATTTCTAAATATTTTTACTCTTGTAATTGGTCCTCCAAAATAATTAACAATACTCTTAGTACATACATTTCTCATCTTCAAAATCTTTCAGCATTTTAGTATATACTTCACTCTGTACTTCTCCAAACAAATAATTTCCCTCAAATTCCTTATTATATTAGAAACATTTCCTCTTACATCATAATTCGCTTTATTTATTTGTTGAAAGTATTTATTTTTAACGAATATCAATATCTAATTTATGTGATATTCTAAATCTATATTTATTTTTATATTATAAAATTATAATTGAATTACCAAGCATTAAGAGTATGAACTGCCAAAAAATTTTTTTCCGATCGATGAATATCGTTAAAATGACAAGATTGGCGGAGATATCAAAAGCAACTAAGCTGATACGATCGCAGTAGAAGTTGCTGTGAGCAACCCATTCAGACGGATCACCAGCGATGTCACACATTGGCGATTACTTGCTTGTCGATCGCATTTATCGAATGTGCGCATTGTTACCCGTCCTCTTGTGAACTGGAATTTTGCATCCCACACAAGCACATTAATTTCAACTGGAGTAGAGACCTCCCCCCTCAAAGCTTGAATTAGAACTTTTGAGTCACTCTCGATCACTACCCGGTTCCACTTGTTCTCTTTTGCAAATAATAAGCCTTCTCGGACAGCCATTGCTTCAGCTACCAATGAGCTTGACACTTGTTTCATTAGCCGGAATAGCGCACCTTTGAACAGTCCTTGAGCCCCTCGACACACCACACCTACCGAACATTGGCCATTGTGCTTCTTCCAGCTTGAGTCACAGTTTAGTTTAATCCATTGTTGAGAAGGAGCTTGCCATCTCAAACAATCCGTTGCTGGTCTGTTCTGTCCTATCGTTCATGCACTAGCCGAAGGTAAGGGAGTGGAGTTTGTTGCTTCGTAGTCCTAAGCAAAGAAAAAAGAATTAAAGTGTAGATAACTCATTAAAAAGATTAAGCCAACAATATTTTATTTATTGGGTTACACATAACACATTATGTCATTTATGTCTTCTACCATTGCATATATCATTATCACTATTGTGAAGAAATCTTCGAAAAAAATCGACATGACTTAAACATCATAACTTTTTTATTTTATCGTCTTCGAATGCACGTAGTATACTACTACTTTAGTAGATAGAAGTACTATAAAATATATACATAACAAGAATGTTTATAACAAGTGATCTTTTATTTCATAATAAGAATACTATACAAAACTCAACTTCAGACTTCACTATCACTTAACAGTATATATATGGAAAGAGGTAAATGAAGGTGAATGTTATTGGAGCTGATTTGTTTTACTCTGCCGAAAAAACGCAAATAGCTTATCCAACAAACTTCATAACTCTCAACTTCCGAGTATTAAATCATTGTTAAGGACTGTTTAAGCTATAAATTGTTTAGTTTGCTCAACCTTGGACACCACAGTTGGAACCATTTTTCCAAGATAAGCACAGAACAAAGTTGTTCAATAGGCTTCTCAGTGTGAAGGTGTCGCCAGTCGCACCCCATTGTCAGGTTCTAATGAAGCCTTGGGGCGAAAGAAAGTGCTGCTTCTTTAACAGTCCTCGACACTAGTAGATGGGAAAGAACAAAAAAAAAAAAAAGCAAATGTATGTAGGTTTTAAAAAATTACATCAAGATAAAAGTCCAGGTTCCACCCTAAAAAATAATGGCAGTCCGCATCAATAACCCTTCTGCCGTAAAAGAAATCAAATATTCTCCACCCAACAGAATAATAACATACAGTTTTTCTTATAGAAGCCTTTGTACAACTTTCTTAGGCTACCTCCATGTCTCTCGCACGACTAGTTTGCAATGCGGCCTGGTCTACATAATTCATCATTTGCAGTCCCCCGTTGGCTCTTTGCTCACCTAAAGCTTCTGGTTCCAATCACTGAAGTGATTTTTCTGAACTATACCTTCTTCTGTAAGGTACTCCACAAATTCATCAATCAGGTATGGCCAGGCACCTTCAGGGTCATAGTTTGTCAGTGCAGGGTTGATAGCCTGCACACAAAAGAAACCAGTCCATGTAATAGTAGGTCATTAGCCATTATATAAATATTCCGTTTCTTATATGTATTCACTTCAAGAATAGTACCCTTGCAAACTCCAATAGCTGAGACCAGGTATCTCGGGAGATTGCTTTATTATGTCGTTCCTAAATCAATAAAAAATCCATTAATGTTAACACACAGAGGCAAATGAGAACATCAAACAACAGAAACATTTCAAGTATGTCATTGACGAAGTAAAGTTTCAATATCATGTAATTGAGCAAGAAAATGAATTCATATAGATTAATATTTCTCCATTATGAAATAGAATGCATTCAAAAAACAAAATCTATTTAATCAACCAACCCATGTTAAATTTTCAAAGAGGACTCAGGTAGCCAGCCGATGGCCATTTTATTCAGATTGGAGTATCAGACATACTAACTGTCCTAGCCTGGTTTTACTGCCACTTCCATTGTTAAACTAATTATCATCAAAATTTCTATCCGCTTCAAAGACAAGATAGAAGTCTTCAGGCTGCATATGGGCTCAAAGGATGATTGGACACATACAAGATGATGGATTGGACATTATCGACAATCTGATGAAGGGATCTCACTGTTGAATATTCTAAAACTACAAGTGCACAAAAGAACAAGGGAAAAGATATCAAGGAAAACCGATTATGATCTATTCAAGTTGACACAAGCACATATGTAATAAGAATATAGGATAGTTATTATACCAAATATGGTTGGACAAAGTATTAGTCCACGGAATTGACAATCTTACAAGAATCCTGATCAATCTAAACTGCAATTTCTAATTTAGTGAAGCCAAAAAGTTAGTTGATTCTAACTTGTTAGTGTTCTATATATTAGGGAATCCAATTTAAAAAAAGAAAAAAAAGAAAAGTCCTTTAGCGGCAATACTCGGCAAATTCAAAAATTGTAATTTCTCCCTTTAAATTTAAGAAAATATTGTAATTTTTCTTATTTGGCCCACCATGAGTCATAATTATATACAACCCTTTTAAATTTCATAGAATATAATATTTGTATTTATTTGGCCCACCCTAAAATTAAAGTTCTGGCTCCGCACCTGCTTCTTCAGTCATCACAAAGTGACATTATGAAAGCTCAAAAAACAAAGAAATAAATGCATCTACATATAAGCATGTCTATTTTTTTCCAAACCCATGATAAGCTAATACGTAGAGATGGAAAAATCCAGATCAACAGATTGTCTATCCTTGAACTATGGTCTTCTGATAATTCCACGGCTCCACGCATTGGTAACTTCATCCACTCTAGTTAGAGAGTTAATTAGTGAGCTTAATCCATAGTACTCATTGTTCTATTTTGACAGTTTCTGAGAGTACAACATTTGCATATCACTTTGATAGTGGTTAGAACACCTTTCTAGTAGGAGTTAAGGTTTGCTATAGGAGTTGTTAGTCTATTGAAAATCCTAGATGGTAGCTTAGGTCTTCCAGTTGAGGGACTCACTGATAAAGCTAAGGGTTGTAGGTGGCTCCCTTGAACTCCTAAGTTGAAACTTGGGTCGCTCCCTTAAGGGTGGTTGTTAACTTGGCAGTTTAGACAAGGGTGAAAACAGAGAGGTGCGGCATAGGGTCTCAAGTTGTGCTTAGAGTGGTTCCTATTGGGTTTGCTAAGGTGTTGTATGTGTTAGCTCAAGAGCAGCTTACTAAGGGTGTTATTTTCCCAAATCCTATGGTTAAAAAGTCATAGCTCTGGGGGTACACTCTCAATAGTTTTATATTTATACTGTTCTTTATCCGTTAACTCGTTACATTTCTCATGTAATTGTTTATTTACTTTGAATGTGATATATTAAGTTTCTCATGATAATTAGACTGTTGTAATTGGAACACATATTATGTTTTGAGTTGATTAATTGATATTAGCATAATTATACTCCTATAAAGAGTGCAATCACGATTATTATACTCCGTGTTTAAATAATGAATCTAATAGAAATAGAAACTGGATATAAGGGCTTAATTAGTGTTGATACAGTTAATTATTGTTGTAGTTCAACTTAACAGGCCGTTTAGAACATTAACAATATCGTAATAAGTTTGTAAACCACTATAAGAGAAAATTTGACCTTAGGGGGAAAATTGTTGAGAAATAGTTAAGGTTCTGCTATACCCTACTTCACTTTATGGAGTAAGACATCAATTTCCTAATAAGATAGATTTTTTCATTGTATTGTATTGTATGACGGACTCCCCTGAAAAACATTTTCTTAGGTTGTTATATACTCCCTCCATCCCAATTTGTAAGTCCATTTTCCCACAATGGAAATCTCATTATTGATTCCATTTTTACCAAATTTAGTAACAAAAATTGGAGGGAAACTAGATTTGTGAGGGAAGTTTGAAATTTTCTAAAAGCTTGTAAAACCAAAATGACCTTACAAATTGGGATGGATGGAGTAGTCTATCAATGAACAAGGATCCTATCTCAAACTTAATAATAAATGACACATGTCCACAACGACCAACAAAATTATTATCATTGACTCATCACATATGAGCTGAAAGTACGGACATATGCTGTTATTGAACTTCAGGTGCAAAAATGATTGGACTGTCAAACTGCCACGATACCTGTAAGAACTGGCACCAATGGTCAACCAAAGGCCATTGCTTTTCTGCAAAAAGAAGCTGCCACATCCCAATTGCTGTATCCAATGCCAAGGATTTCTGACCCTGACAATAAAAAATGTAATCCGATTCTTGTGGTGAAAATGGATGTTAAATAAATCAGAGGACGTTTCTACATAAATTACCAGCTGCAAACTCGCGTTTTTTAGCTACTCTACTATGTCATTTGTTAGATACTTAGTGTACCCCCCTAGTGGATTTCTTAGTTCACTAATTCATATATGGTTTGTCAAACAAAGAGAAGAGTGCGAAGTCAATAGGGGAGTTCAATTTTTTTAACCAGGTCGTTATAGTTTCAATGTGGAGCTAGCAATAAAATGGTCGAGCATCATTATCCATTTTTACTTTGAAACATAGAACACTGCATCTTAAAAGTTTAAAAAAAAGGAATACACACCTTCAATGCATATTAGTTTTAATGCTTATGGTACTTGACAAAAAAATATCAAAAAGATTACAAGGTGAAACAAATTTCTATGAGCCTATGGATACCTCTAAAGACAGATGCCCCCTTTTCTAGACACATTTTGTACATGATAGCCAGACAGATTAAAGTTTCCCTACATAAAATGCAAGTCAGATAAGAAGAAATTCTATTACTCACCTTCTCCTTTGCCCACCCAAAGGCAAAATTGTAGATTTCTCGGAATTTTTCTGAATAAATACATTGACATTGTGTTAGCAACAGTTATGGTTGACCCGAGTGAAAGGGGCGAAATATTTATCAATTATAAATGTCTTTTTCCAGAACATACAAAACTCTCATGATCAAGCTGACTTTTAATTACTATATGGATGAATGAACTATCAAAATTACTGCATTAGTAATCTAATTTATCCGAGTGAAGGGGTCAACATATTTTTCAATTGTATAAATGTTTTTTTTTCCAGAACATAACTCTCATGAGCACACCGGCTTTTAATTACTATATGGATGAATGAACTATGAATATTGCTGCATAAGTAATCTAATTAATTGGCATTGCCTTTTATAGAACCTAAAGTCAATTACAAGTAAAATTAACATTAGAAAAAAGCATAATATATCACCTTGTCAATTTTACCACTTACGTTCATCTTTTAACTCGGATTGCAGAAACGGAAGCTTTTCTGTGAATTTTTCCAACGAATCTATTCTGTAGTTGAAAAACTCCAAGAACGTCCGAATTAGGTTACTTCAATTTAACAGATGCACAAATCAAGAAAAAAAATTAGCAGGAGTACCAATGTGGAAAAAATTACCCAATAGATTGCAATCCACCAATGAACTCTTGCTTGGAGAATTCACACATTGTAGAAGCCTTCATGTGCCATGAAATTACCAACTGCCAAGTGGTGCATTGCATTAGGTACATCATAACAGTACTTCCATATCCGGGATAAATTATATTTTTTCATTTTTCATAATCCAGTTTCATTTTTTATAATCGAGAGATGTCTTTATCCATCATGTTGAATATTCCACAACTATGAGAGTATGCGAACCATTGAAGGACATATCCCAATGAGAAAAATATACCCATTTCTTTATCCATTCAATTTGATATACTTGGCTAATGTTATCCTTATTTTGTTATCTTCTTTTTGTGTTTTTTGTTGGGGAATGCTTAGACAAATGTTTATATGTTCTTATATACTTTTAACCCTTTTGCTAGCTTATTTAATCTTATTTATGAAATTTTCGCAGAACCTCCAAGTCAAGTGGGTTGACAGAGAAATAAAAATGGGTATGTTTTTGCGGTAGTGGATAAGCACTCGTACCATGACAATATCTTGGGGATCAACCTGCAATAACGCAACAATAAAAATTACAAGTTACTTGGTGGAAAAATATAACAATAAATGCCAGTTAAAAGAAAGAAGCAATTAACTATAATTGTGATTTGCAATCCCTCAATGCAGTTATGTATATTACAACCAACAGGACCAGCATATGGATAAGTTGCATGAGTTTTACCTGAAGATCACTGCAGAATAAAGTTATTCCGTCAGCTGTAATCATATCAGCATATGGGTCTGTACCAAAGAAGCACAACCATCAGTGACTTTGTGATATATCACAACTGAAGAAAAGATGAATGGAAAGAAGTGTGCAAGAAATTAAGTTTCTTAAATGAAAAAGAATTGACAACTAAAAATAAATAATGCGGAGTAAGCTTTAAGAGCATGGATTCATCTGAGATTAATCAAAGGACAAGAACACTTTCCAAATGGCTATCACAACACAAACCTATGACCTATAGAAGGAGAACATCTTGAGAAGATCGGTAAAATTGGTGTCCTCTCATTGAAACGAAAATTCGTAAGGCACTTCACTGAAGTAGTATCGATTCTACTAAGCATACTGGTAAGTTTCTTCTCGCTCATCAGTGTCATTACAATCATAGAAGTTTGAGGGCAACAACGTGGCCGGCAGTACATAAAGAGGTTCTATTAATTTAATTTAATTAGAGAGACGAATTATGTCAGTCATCTAGGGGACGCAAAGCTATGATTACAACATACCCGACGGTTCTCCTTCACTCCAATAACCTACCTAAGATTAGAATGTTGCTTTTTGTAGAAATAGTAATAAATATCTCACCTTTGTATTTATTGAAAAGATCCTCCAAATGCCTTGTGTTGGTAAGTGATCTAGCTTGAGGTTGGCTATAAAATACTTCAAAAGCTGCCTCCAGATGCCAATCACTGGCTTTCAAAGCTTGAGTAGCAACTTTTTCACTGTATTTGTAACATGATGCCAACGTCTTCCCAATTATATCTAACATTGTTCGGGAATATCTCTTCTAACAGATAGGTGTACTAATGCAGGATCCATATGGAAAGAAATTAATCTAAATTTACCAAATTACAGCAACAAATCACACAAAGTGACAAAACATACACATACTAAAATGTTAAGTTAACATTTACTCTCACTTATAAATTAACTAAGAATAGAAATGGGATGAAAATTGTAAAATGAACAATGAGATAGTTTCATATATCCTAAAATAGATCATATATAAATCACATCTACTGTATATTTCTAGCTTCATGCCCATAAGTTTAATCGATATACAAAAATGAGTAATTCTTTAATTTAACACTATTCCTGCAAAGCCATGGGCTCAATGCATGTGAAAGCTCTATAAGAATATACCAGTAATGCACTAGTAGTATACACAAACAAAATAATATTGTACCTCGCTCCAGTAATCGCTATAAATTGCTGAACTTTGTCGCGATGACCCCTCCCTAATTTATTCTGTAAAACAAATTAAGACATCTTAGTTACAGTCAGCCTCATACAAAACATGACTGAATTCCTATAAAAGACTATCACTTGAGAGGGGCAAGGGGTTAAGATTGCAGGCAACCTTACCCCTGGGATAAGAGGGAGGTTGTTTCCGAAATGAACCAAGATGAAGTGCAAATATAAAAATTTATATCCTCGAATCCGACCTTAGATAATTGATTGTTTAGGAGTTAGGACAAATTTCTTTGGTGATTTTTATCTGACTGCTTTGTTTCATTTTTATAGGTAAAAAAGTTCGACATTCTTGTAAATGATAAAACTTTATTACTACTTTACTACTAACTAGCTATTTATTCATAGTCTAGCCTGTGCGAATTATTTTATTATTTTTATAATAACAATTTTCATAATCGCTATAACATAATATTCAATTATAAGAAGGCCATACAAAAAAAGTGGAAAATGTAAATAAGGAGAATATATAATTTATTGAATTTAAAGTATAATAATTGGATAACTATTATACAAGAAACAAACATTAAATTTATGTACAAACTATTCAAATGCTATACATTTTAGGGCAAAAGGCGCAGACGCCACTCAATGCTTTCTACCATACCCTTCACTCACTTATGAATTATATGGTCTCTTTCACTCACTTATGAATAAAAAATGAGTACTTTTACTACTTTTTGCTAAAATTCGTTGTTAAGGACAAGCATACGGTCACATGTATATCATGTGACTTTTAAAAGGGTTAATTTAGTACTCACGTTCTCTTCTTCCCCCATCTCTTCAACCTTGTCACTTCAACCGGTAGAGAAGCGCCACCATTAACCCACCACCACCACCAATCAAAAATAGCCCCAACTCTCCATAGCTGCCTAAAAAATACCTCATCTTAGTTACCCACCGTATATGAACATACCTCCCTTGATAATTTTTTTATATATATAGATCCCTTAATATTTTCTCAATTTGGACACATGCATCATTTCTACATATATTAGCATATGGGCTAATATTAACACACACACATATATTAGAAATATTACATATAGACATATTTATTCCTAAAACCTTAACTTCATGGAAAAATGTTACAGAATCATTGTTTATGTATTCATCACTTTGAATTTATTTTTGGGCAGTTTTTATTCTTCTGCCCAACTCTTGCCTAATGATGAAGGTTGGTTTTTTCAGTTCATTTTTTCCATTTTCCAGTTTCAGTTACATTTCAAGAATTGTAAAAAAAATGCAGAGTAGATCATATATAGCATTTCTGGAGTGTTTGTTTGTTAAGTAGTTCAAAAAAAATTGTTTGTTTATTTGTTGATAGTGAAGGTATGATTTTTCAGTTCATTTTTCATTTTCAAGTTTCATGAAGGTATGATTTTTCAGTTCATTTTTCATTTTCAAGTTTCAGTCACATTTCAAGAATTGTAAAAAAAATGCAAAGTAGAGCATATATAGCATTTCTGGAGTGTTTATTTGTTGAGCAATTTAAATAAGTTTGTTTTTTGTTTGTTCTACGATGAACTTGTTTCAGTTTTGTTGGTTAACTTGATCTACTTGAGTTCAAGAATGTAGTTTTGTGATTCTCTGCAATTTATAATTTCATATTTTGTGAAATTTTGGTGATTGTTTAGGATAAAGTTGTGTTATTTCTATTAATTTATTGGAAATTTTGTAGTGATATCTTCAAATATGTATACATCAATGTGTATAAGAATATAGTTTTGTGATTCTTACTAGTCAAGGACGTTGAAGAGACGGGGGAAGTTAAGGCTGTAAAATTACTAAATTAACCCTTTTAAAGGTCACATGATATACATGTGACCATATTAACATCACACTTAACGGAAATTTTAACGAAAGTAGTAAAAGTACTCATTTTTTATTCATAAGTGAGTAAAAGAGACCATATAATTCATAAATCTGTTAGAAAGGATACGAACAAAAACACGAGCGAATAGTTCCTCACCTTCTCAGCCTACATTTTACTTTTTAAAAGTATTAGTAAACCTTATTTGTAACATTGCATTTTTATTCTGAACTTGTTGAAAACTTCTTATATAATTTCTCCTTAATGAGAGATTAAGGAAATTTGGCTTCACTTTGATAACCGTCAATTCCACCATTTACACATTATATATCCTATATAGGATAGATTTTTCAACCCATTAATAAAATACTTATGTGCTAAATAATCAAATACTACCTCCATTTTTTAGATGTTATTTTAGGCTAAATTATTTGTTTGAAAATAGTTGTTGTGGAATAATAAATTGCACGAAAATGTAATTTTTTACTACTTTTTATTTTAAAATTATCGACCAACCAATGATATAATTTTAATTAATTGTTATTCTACATTTTCAATGTAAACTACTTTTTTTTTCCTAGTCTAAGTGCAAATGGTTAAAAACGATAACTTAAAAAACGGAGGGAGGAGGGAGCATTAAAAGACGTTATTACTAGTTTACTACCTAACTTTCCAACCCGTTAATAAAATACGTTTGATCTAAACAATTAAATATTAAAAGACTGAGGAAGGGAGTATAACAGTAGTAAACGCACACTTTCCATAACGACATGTCTATAAAGTAATATGGGAATCTGATATTCAATAAATTCGGTAAAGAACAAAACTTTAAAAATTCTGCAGAAAAATAACAGCTAATTTAGTAATTTATGAAGTGATTATCTCAAACATACAAAAAAATTAGTGTTTTAGGTGAGATTAAATAAAAAAGAAAGATAACAGTACTTAATTAGTAAGTAGAAATTAAGAGCAGTAGAGGAATTGCAACGAACCATTTTAATCAGCTAACTGAAGAAGAAGAAGGCCTGAATTTGATGATTTGATTTTGATTAACTTTTGGTATTGATTAGATGTATATAAATATTGAGGTTTTCGGTATACAGAAAATTTGGGGCTCGATAGATGGGCATTTTATTTTAGGCTTCCTTTGAATGGTAGAACCGTAGAAGGAAGGAGGGCCTAGCGTACACTTAAGTTTGGAACACTATATACTCCGTCACAAAATAATACCTAGTAGTCCAAAACACAAAAGCTATACTGAAATTTATTGTAAAAAAATATATTAAAAATACAAACAATAAATTATTTTGAAAAAATAAATTTTTTCTAAATGATCATGTATTGTGAGATGAATGGAATATTATGTAGTGGGTATAAGACTACCTCCAATAGGAGACAAATGCCAATATGCCCCCAACTAAATCATCCTATAGAAAACTATTACAAGGGGCATGTGAAGTGCGCTTGAATTTTTGGGGATTTAGAGAATGTGCATCGAACAAAAGCTCGAATAGAGGATGGAATAGTAAAAATATGAAAAAAATGATATTTTTAGAATTTCATATACAAATAGATTGCTTACATTATAAAATTATTCGCGCCTCTTGTACCAAATTTATCTTTCGCTGTGTTATTGATATCAAAGTGAATAATATGGAAGTTCTTTAAGAAACATCACGTAAAAATCGACCCACAAAATAAAATAAAAAGTGATTTAGAGTCGCGTTTTAGGAGAATTTTTAGGAAGGCGATGTCTGTATTTCTTATTAGATATATCTAGATTTATTATGACAAAAAGGACAAAAGGTGGGGGCATGTTCTTTCCCGTAGGGGGCTATTGTAAAGAGCGTGTTCTTTATTAATGCTTTTCTTTTTTATTTATCTTGTATTTTAAATTTTTTTTTGAAAGTTAATTTGACAAAATAAAACTAAAAAATATATATTTATACTTTTTATTTTTCATCATCTATAAATAGAAACTAGGTTTATTTTATTTGGATATCAAATTATTTAATTTTTTTTACAAAAATAATAATATGTAATTGTATGTAGGAAAAAGAAAAAGTAAATGGTTTTTGAGATGCCCCTCAATTGTGGAGTGTAAAAGATAGTAAAGATATTTGATGATGTGGTGATAAAATAATTTGATGTGAAGAGATTATTGCTTTTTGGATGCCCTCCTATTGGACATAGTCTAAGAACTCATACTTAAGACCTATTTTGGTCACTAAATTAGTCTGTAGTATTTAAGCATAGTTTTTAAATGGCTAATGATATAGTTAGAGTAGTTTTCAAAAATTCAAAATAATATTTTACTTAAAAGATAATATTAATCACTTTGTGTTTATCTAAATCGTTGATCAACATGTTTAGAAATATCTCGTTGATCGCCAAACTTTCTAAAATTGTCCTATTGGTTTTAGGTCCAAATTTTCATTAATAATAGCGTTAAGTTGTCGTGCTTATTGTAGCGTGTGACATTATTCTTGAGGGTATTTTCTATAATTTTACTTGTTTACCCAATTCTGGATTGATCACGTATGTTTCACCGTAGTTGGCCAGAACCGTTTGATCGCTTTGAGTATGCATATGATCATCAAACTTTCAAAATTGACCTTTTTATTTTTATGTCCAAATTTGAATAATAAAAGTGGGTGAGGGTGAGCGCTGACTCCTTGTTATATGATGCTTCTTTGATACTAAGACACCCACGATTTTGTGTTTGATATATCGTGACTGCTGAGTTATTACAACCATTCGTAACCTCTTTCCCGTTAATATTTCACGAGATAGGCAACCTATTGTGAGCAAATATTGAACCTAATTGTTGATCGGCGTATTTGACCGTGTCCGGATTACGCGGTTACCCGTGAGCATTACAAATGAAGAAGCACAACGAACAAGTTCTGTATCCTTAAGCCGTGTCGGGCGACAAAGTGTGCACATTAGAGGGAGGCATTCTAATCCTTACTGTATAATTAATTGAGATACATCAACACACACAAATGAAAGGACCTGAAGACTTGAGAATTGATCCGTGACGAATATTAAGATCTTTGTAACACAAACCCATAAACTTGACATCACGATTATCTGACTCAATTCAATCAATAACTTCCGGATGCAAAGAGGCAAGCGTGTTAAGTTCATAAATACATCTCAAAGTTTGGCATAACTTCTTCCTCTAAAGTAATCACTACATCAATGTCACCCTTGCATGGAGAATCAAAGAGAACCATAGAATATTTTATTAATAGCTCAATCTTAACCACTTCCCGGGTTTCCCGAATCCAGTCCGTTTCATAGAATTATTAGCGCGCTTGAGGCGGTGGTCAGCCTCGTGTTTGCAAGATTATTTTGTTTGAAATCTTCAGTATCATTAGAAATAGTTGAAATTGTTTGGTTTATATTGATACCTTTGTATTTCCGGAAGTAATTTATTTTTTCCTTTTGAATATTGCTAACTTGATATTGGGATCTAAGTAGCCTAAATGCGGAATTGGTACAAGGAAAAAAGTCAAATAATTTTCCACTAATTTATGTGGAAGTGGTGGATTTAGTAAATTTTGAATAGTGAATGGCATGAATAATATGAAGGGTCTCAATGGATCGTGTTCTTTTTGCGGCATTCGGCTATACATACATTCGGAGATGCGATTACAACAGCACCGACCACAGTGGGATTCTTGACATTTGATTTGGAAGAAACTAAGGCCATTAATTGAAACATGAAAATCAAACCTTTTGGCGATCGTAGTGTGACGTTGAATCTCTGACTCAAAGAGTTGTGAGTAAAAAGGGTCATGTTTAGGTGGGAGTAAAGATGCTCCAATGAGCTCTACGGGGATGATAAGCGATGGAACTTATTGTCTTCCTCCTTGGAATGGTTTTACAGCTATTGCGACGATAAGTCATGAAATTGAAGAATGGATCAAAATCGAGCTTATGTGTTAGACAAAGGCTAATTGCTTTGCCACCACATTCAAAATAGGTGATTGAGCGTACAAATAGCCCCCGTTGAAGTGCATTCAAGGAAGGCGTCGTCGGGATCTAGAGAAGATTGGGCAACAGAGAAGGGTTGTTTCAAGATTTCATACATTGACTTCTTGATTTCTGCTTCAACGAAGAGGGCTTCTTTGTCGTTGCAATCGACAAAACATTGTCTACTATCCTTCCAGCATTGTTGGAAACGTAATGGATTTATATAATAAATATTTATACGTATATTGAATAATAATAATCTATTTAATTATATGCCTGTTACATAAATTGTATATTACATGCGTAAGTTGTTGCTTTCGAAATCTACGGAGAGCTTATTAGAATATAAATAATTCTATCTTTGTTTCTATATATATTATCATAACATGCGTACTTGTTATAGTGTAGCATTCCCACGAATATCGCATAGAAATGTCTTAACAATATCATTAACTTCTATTACGTAAATAAGCGAATGAGTATCTATTTCTTTTAATTTTCTTCTCTATTTCTCTCCGTACAAAATAAGTTTGTTATTATGCTCCCCTCAAGCGAGACTTTGCATTCCGAACTTTCTTTTAAGTCTGAAACACGCTCCGTCTTGATGCTTTTGTAAAGATGTACGCCCAATTGTTCTTGATTCTAGGTGCACAATTTCACAAGTTTATTTATTCACTGTTCGAATGGAAATGACATTTGATGTTTATATGCTTGCCGACTATGAGACAACTTTGGATTTTTCGCAGTGAAATGGCGGGAACATTATCTACACAAATAGTAATAGGACCTTCCTTTTAGCCCAGTTTAATTCACTTAATATGTAGCTTTAACCACGTAGTTTGACATGTTCGTAAACTCTTATATATATTACCTTAGCGTGTTGAAGAGCAAGCTGTTTGTTGCTAACTTCGATGACCGTGAAAATACTATTGAACCGATATGAAATCACGAATCCGGAGTACTCCCGTCATCAGTCATTTACCATAACCACTATTTGAGTAATAGCTAACTTTGAATCTTGAGAATGTATATAAAATAAACCATATTCAGTGTACGCTTTGATATCTGAAATTCTGGCTGCTGATGAAATGATCTTGCTTGGGTTTTCATGTGCCTACTTACTAGTCAACTTCATACATAATATACGGGCAGTGAAAGTTAGATACATCGAACTTCCAAGCTAGACTCTTGAATAATGTCGGTTACCGACTCTTTTATTAATTGGATTCTGAAACCATTCTACTTCTACCGGTGTGTTTATAAAACTGCGCTCTTTCATTCTAAACTTATTTAGTATTTCCTGTATATTTTGTTTGTGACACAGATCGTTTTGTTTTGTTTTGACTTAGCGCGCGAAAGTAGGACGTTAGACGATATCCGTCATTTGAAATTCATCGGTCATTACTTTCTTAAACTTCATTGAACATACCGGGGTTGTTTCCCGCAAAATCATGTCATCACGTATAAACAATTTATCATCATATCTCCTCCTGAGATTTGTTTTTGTGTAAAGATCTTGCTCGTATGGACTCTTTCTGAAACCATTCTTCTAGAAAGTGATAAATTGACCACTTGTGTTCCCGAAGCTTGCGGAGAACTGCTTAATATGTATAGTGCTTTTCTTTGCTTTGTAACTTTATCTTCCTGGCCTTTATGAATATATCCCGGTGGTTGTTGAGTGTAGACTTCTTCGTCGAGATACCCATTTAGGAATGCTGACTTTACACATCCATACGTAGATCTTCCATTGGTTAATTGCCCGATTCTTTGTAAGAAGTCTAATAGTATCGACTTCTTGCAAGCTGGAGCAAATGCACCATCGTAGTCAATTCATCTTTGCTTATAGCCTTTAGTATGAGCACTTGCATGTGCTTTCCACTTTCATGCTGTTGGTCTTTGTCTTATAGACCGTTTGGCCTTTGATAACATTATTAAACACTGCCGAGATTTGTGAGTTCCCAAATATCATTCTTCTTTTATTACTTGATTTCTTCATCCGTTGCTTTGTTCCATTTACTTTCTTGGCCGAGCTTTCCTCAAAATGTTACGGATCACATTCAACCAATAAATAAAATAATGAATAATCAAAATTCCCAAGCGGACTTGTTCATAGATTTAAATCTAGTTTTTCGTGTTTTTAACACCCACAATTCTTGGTATTATTCATATTGTTGCTCGCCATGCGTTCTTGGGGTTGATTGAGGAGTTTGAATCGGACTTTGTGGAGGAGTCGGATCATCATTTCCATAAATCTTGATGTTAGGGTCAACACTTAAATCGTAAATCATTAAAAAATAGACTGCCGATATTTCTTTCTTTATCGTTCCATCTCATTAATTTGTTTCATCAGATTCGACATCACGAGAGATAATTAATTCTTTGTCCTTTGGATTATAGAAGTACGTAGGCTTTGCTTCTTTTTTTTCATATCCGATAAAGATGCATTTTAGCATCATCCGGTTTTTCTCTTTGTGATCAAGAATATGTGCATATCTGTCGTCAAAAATTCTTAGATGTACAGCGTGGTTTGGTTCCCTTTCAATCTTCATTTGGGTCTTGTATTTGACACTTTTGGTTGGACAACGATTCGATAAATAAAGCTGCTAAAGGTTCTTGGCATGTATTTTTCTTTTATCGTGCTCCTTGCCCGTGTCAAAGAATAAATGCAGTCTTTCTTTACTGACACCGTTCGGTTGTACAGGTATATAGCGTTTTCAAGCGATGATTGATTCATGTGTTCTCTGAAGCTTTTAAATAAGTTTGAAATATACTCTCTAGTCTATCGATACGAGTATCTTTAAATATTATCGACACTTTTCTACCGTGCTTTGAACTTCTTGAATTTATCAAGAGCTTCTAGCTTTCTTTCAAAATATATGCCAGCTTTTTCTCGCCATCGTCAATAAATGTCATGTAATACTGTTCCTTAAATGATGCGATATGAACGGACCCGGCTATGTCATTATGAACAATTTCTAGATGTCGTCTTGCTCTCCTGATTTTCCAATAAAGAAAACTTTTCTGTTGTTTCATAGCAATGCTTCTGCAATTGGTTTGGTTCATTTATTTAAGCCAAACCGTAAACCGTCTTTGTTTTTCTGATAATTTAAACCCTTAAATCCAAGGTGACCGTCTGCGCCATGCCATAACCACGAGTCATTTTAATGGTGACTTCAAGCTACTTATGTACCATTGTTTGCATGTCGAGTGTGAACAAAACGTTTCTTTGTCGTCTCGCGTGGCAATGAATTCTTGAACTTGATTTTGGATTGTAGAGAGGATTTGTCCTCCGTCAGTATGTAAATATCCTTTCTCCGTAAGTTGACAGTGATATTGCTTTTTCAAAGCGGTATATAATGAACTTAGAATTCGGGGGCTATCGTATTGATTCATAGGCTATGTTGTTCATGGGGTACATCTTACCGATTAATGTCACTTTGCGTTGTTCATGGGCTGAGAAAGAACCATGGCTTCGTGTCGAAGGTGTAGATAAATCTTTTGACTCCTCGATTGATGTCCGCAACATAGTCAAATTTTTCTTGTTAACGAGCGAATGAGCTTCTCCGTGGCCTTGACGTCGTGTTTTATTCTCCGTTTCCTTTAAATCATTTGTCACGGTTGTCAAGCGAGTCACGTATTCACAAATATTCTCGGAGAACTTTTTAGTTTTAAATTTTTGAATTAAGCGCCAGTACTTGAAGTCGTGCATATGCTTTTTGACTCATTGGAATGTTCTTTGTAAAATCTCTCGCTGCCTTGGATGTTTTGCCTTTGATATTTTTCAAATGTTGATTAAATCGATACCTTGAAAAATTACAAATAATGCATATGTCCTTTTTGCGGAATCTCTTGCTTGATGTTCTTTCATTCGAGAGAGGTACAACTGACATGTCTAATATTTGGGGCTCGGTATACCCATTTTTAACTATGTCCCGAGATATCTTGAACCCGATAGAACCTCATTTATATACTCGATTCCCATAATTTGTTGCGTCGATTTTGAAATTTGATTGAACCGTATTTACCATTTTTATTCTCCCTCGAATGGGTGCCCGTCTCACTTTATTTGACGTGATGGATTTATATAATAAATATTTATATGTATCTTGAATAATAATGATCTATTTAATTATATTAATATGTATTACATAAATTGTATATTAAATATAATTTCTTTCGAATCTATACCACGGAGGCTTATTAGAATATAAATAATTATCTTGTTCATATCTATTATCGTAACATGCGTGCTTATTTATAATTTTCTGTTGATCGAGGAAAAGCTTGTAACTTTGAAGGTGTTTTGGTGTTTGTGAAGAGGGCATGATAATTTTTTGAGAAAGAAACTGAATTTGTGTTGCTTTTATTATACTACTGTTTTAAATCTAGTGTGTTTAGGGCTGTAAATGAGCCTTAAAGCTCGGTTCGATTCGTAGTATTCGTTTGAAATAGTTCGGTCGATGTTGACTCGGAGGACAAGCGTGAGCGAGCACTCAAAGTGATATTCGTAAGTGAGCCGAGGCACGTTCGAAATGGCTCGGTTAGCATATATATATATTAATATGGTCCGTTCGCTCCCCGTCTCGTATGGTCCATTTCATATGGTGCGTTAAACTAATCACTAACCTAATTCTCTGCGTTTTACCGTTTCTCTTACCTGCCGTTTAAGTCTGCCGTTTTCTCTCTAGTTTTGTCACTGTCTCTCTTCCTCGGTTGTAACCTTACGATTCCGTATGCTATAGAGGCATTGTTAACATTAGTTGAAGGTGATTTAGATGTTTTCATTTCACTTTAGATCTAGGTTGACTTTTGGTTTGACTTTGCCAAAGCGCCCGATTTTGTTTGCATGTTTGGTTTTTTATTTAATGAATAGGTTCGATTGAGTTATTTCGTGTGTTTAGTTTTCGATTTACGGTTTCAAACAACACTTTTGACTTTTTGTGCTTTGACTTTTATATTTGACTTCGATTTTAGTTGCGTGTTTGGGTTTGTTCGATTGAGTGTTTTATGTTTGATTTGGTTTTTGATTAATGGCTTTTAGCTTTTTGTCTTTGACTTTTATATTTGACTTCGATTTTAGTTTGCATGTTTGGGTTTGTGTTGTAAATAGGTTCGATTGAGTGTTTTATGTTTTGATTTCTGGTTTCAAATGACAATTTTGACTATTATTGACTTTGACTTTTATGTTTGACTTTGACACTTTATGTTTGACTTTGATAACATAATCAATTTCGATTTGCATGTATGGTTTTGAGTTGTGATTTGTTATTAGGTTTGATTTATTGTTTTGATTTTTAGGATTTTTATTCTTAAGGTTTTGATTTTTTAGGGTTTTGATCAATTAATTTAGGGGTTTGATTAAGTGAATAAGAACTTAATTATTGGTTCAATTAATTGATTAATTTGGGTTTTTTTAATTAGGGGTTCGATTAATGGATTAATTACTTAATTAGGGGTTCAATTAATTGATTTGTTAACTGAATAATTGAATTATTATTTGAATTAATTAAGTAATTGATTTAGGGTTTTACTTAACTAATTAATTGATTTAGAGGTTTCAATTAGGGTTTTGATTAATTAAATAATTAAATTAGGGTAATTGATTTAGGGTTTCACTTAATTAGATAATTGAATTAGGGTAATTGATTTAGGGGTTTGATTAGGTTTTTTCGTTTAGGGTTTGATTAATGGAAGAATAATTGAATTAAGGTAATTAATTTAGGGTTTCAGCAATTAAATAATTGAATTAGAGTAATTAAGATAGGGAGTAATAATTAGTTTAGGGGAGTTCTGATTAGGGTTTGATTTAGGGTTTTGATTAATCAAATAATTGAATTAGGGTAATTGATTTAGGGTTTCACTTAATTAAATAATTGAATTAGGGTAATTGATTTAGGGGTTTCAATTAGGATTTTGATTTAGGGACAGTTTCTAATTAAGATGTTGTAATTAATTTATTGTTTCAATTTATTAATTAATAACTGATTTGTTGGTGTAAATTATAATCTAATATGCATTTCTTTGTTGTGAATTCACGAACGCCCTTCCCAATTGAATACCCCTTACGAATGATGAGGAGATGGGAGTCGAATTAGCGATCCCCGATAAAGTCAATTGATGTGAGTCAGAACTGGGGATGGCTGACCTGGAGGTGGATTTTGTTGAGGTAAATGAGGAAATTCCTAAAACATCTGAGAGAGTTGCCTCTGTTGAGGTTAATGAGTGTGATCCTGTATTAAATAAACCTGGTGGCAGCAGTGACAGCAGGATCATATGGATATTATGCTTCAGGGAGGGGAAAAAAGATTGATAATAAGCATTTGTAAAGGGTACTTTGCTTATAAAAAGGTGAATGCTTATAACTCGTTCTTGAGACATTTGAGCTGGCGTAATCCCGGCCCAGGACATAAACTTTCCCCAGGCACATTTATGATGCTTACGAAACAAGTGGTAAAATCTGTACAATCTCGGTGCATGGTGTAGTTATTTCGAAGGTGAAGTTAGAGTTCAAACTTTCACTTTTTAGTTAGGAAAGAGTTAAACTCTTGGTGCGCATATGATTTTAGCTCGTAATTATCGATTTATGATTGCTAAGCATAAAGTATTTAATGAATTCCTTATGGCATATAATCCATTATTAACAAAAATATCTAGATATATGGTTAAGAAAGAATGCTCTGTTGTGCGATAAAGGAAAAGGAAAAGAATTAAGTGCGGTGGGTAAAGGTTGCTAGAGTTGGTTTAACCGCATTGTTGAGTGATGCAGGGGTTCAAAAGATAGGTTATGGTGATAGCTTTGTCATTATATTGATAGGAATTGGAATTCTGAGGAAAAGGTATATAACTTTGTTAATGTACCTCCTTGGCGTAATGGAGTGTTGTATTAGCTAAAGAAGTACATAGAGTTGCTAAGTGCTTATGAAATTAGTGATAAAGTGGTTTACTGACGGAGTTGGCCAATCTTGAGTGCAGTGATGTGTGTATTGACATTTTGAGAAAGGATTCTGATTCCATTTCTAATACGGTTTTGAATAGCAAAATTTGTTTAAATGTGAGATGTTATTATTATTAACTTATTGGTTAAGGGATGAATTGAAAGAGATTGAGCATGTTTGTTATGTTGTTAGAGAGATTGTGAATACTTGTTTAGTTCTGAGAAAATAGGATGTCAGGTTTCAATGAGCATAGGTTGAATTTAAAGTTACGCAAATAAGTTAGTGTTGGATAACAACGCTGGAAGTGGAACTCCACTTTTTGTGATCTTGCTACTTTGCTTATAAATATAGACAATGTTCGTAAAATATCTTTGAAGATGATGAGTCGTTGTAGATTACGTCTCTTAGTTTAGAATGGGAACAAGTGCATGGAAGTGTGTGAATTCCTTGAGGTTTTCTAGATATTTACCAATGCGATTATTAAGCCGATTATCTACCAACCAATCACATTTTAATGGAGTTGAGTAGAATTAAGGAAGCGTCGATGTTTAGATGGACAATGAGGATGTTAGCGTATGCGAATATGGTAGTTAGAAACGACTCATAAGTTTGATAAGTATTGGAGAATGTGACTTCTTTGCTTTGTTTTTGTGGCTTACATTACGGATCTTAGATATAAGAAAAAAATTATGATTTGCGTGTACATCAATGTATCTATTGACTATAGTGTAGAATTGAAAGCATTTTTAAATACTTTGATGTACTTTATGAGCAATATCACGAGCATTTTGGTGATGAAAAATGGAAAGGGCGAGAAACATACAATGCATACTTGAAGCTTGACTCCAGAGTTCCATAATTGTAAAAAAGAGGTTTGATGATTATATGCTAGAAGCGGAGTACGATGGGAAGGATAAAACTGACTTAGAAATTTATTATGAGGAAATGTTTTTTCCTAATGTGGCGATTTGATGACACTTACTTGGTGGAAAGGGAATGAGGAGAAATATAAAATACTTTTCAAGATGGCAAGGATATTTTATCTATTTCCATTTCAACTGTTGCATCAAAATCCACATTTAGTGCTGGTGGAAGGGTAATTGATAAGAAAGAGACTTCGATGAGGAAAGAAGCTATTAAGGTTCTTCTTTGTCTTTGAGTGATTGGATCAAGGAAGCCTATGGAATAAGAAGTCCAAAGCGGAAAGAATGATGCTTTTTCCTTTTAAATATTAAGTTTTCTTTCTTTTTTAATGAGTTCATGATTTATTAGGAGAAATGAGGATCCCGTTGAGTTGGAATTTGAAAGAATTTGATATGGAAGATCTAAATCGATGCTGCGGTAGAATTTTATTACGTTTAGTTGTGTTTAAATGTTTTTTGTGATTTGCTAACACTTACTGTTTTTCTTTATTGTTTTGAGTTGTAATTACTACTCCTTCGAGGCTTGTCGGGCCGGGTTGGCGATTACTCATTTCATCTTGCCCGGCCCCAAGCGCGAATACAAGCGCAACCCCCAGCGGCCAAAACACAAGGGAAGCTGACGGTGGCGAGCACGGAACAAACAAACGTCCAGACAAACATGAATACTCGATTCATGAGGATACAGGATCTCATTTGTTCAATTTACATTCTTTTAAACTATTTAACTTATTCTAGCTTGTTAGTTTTGTTACGTTTTATCTTGTTAGCACAGTACTTTGTTTTGTGGCGATGATGATATTTTATTATCCTTGATAGGGTTGACATGTTTCTTGGCGTCATGACACTATGTTGTTTGCATCCGTATTGGCGTGTCAATAGTCGATCAGATATGTATGCTGGCATAGCATCACAGTTGTTGCGGCCACGTGGCGTGTCGGACTTTGCTTCTATTTGTGAGCTTTTAATCTGAGCTTTAACCTATTTATTTTTTCAAGTTTGGAGGCTGTGATAACATTAGTATTTCCGTGCTTTTTTGTCTTTTGGATTATGTATTTAGTAGTGCGGTATTCTTTTCAAGTTTTAAATTCGGATAATAAGCTTTTCGAACCGAGTTTTTGAATTATTCAAAAAGCTTGGTAGAATACTAAAAGACAACTTGAACTCGGGCAGAAATAGTTTTGAGATTCGACCAAATGCATTTGAATCGGGCCTTATATTGAAATTCACAGGCGAACTCGAGATCCTAAGATGCTGGTTAGATTAAAACGTTCTGACAAGAGATGTGTTCTTTATATTGATATGGTATTGAATTCAATTATTTTAACTTTTATATTTACTAGTAAAGTATCGTGGGTTGTAGCATAAATAATATAGTATTTAATATTTAGTGAAAATTATATTAATAATGTTATGGAAATAATATAGATGTCACTTATCCATTAAATGTTATTTTATCTAATAAGAAATGGCATGATTTATTATGAATATTAAATAATTCCTTGCAGTAATGACCATATGTATTGTATTATGAAGTACATAAATGAATTCACGCCTAAGCGATTAATTATAATATATATATAGGTTGAGTGAATTGGGACCGGTGATGGTATAAATACTTTGAAATATAATCGTTATCACAGAGCTATTATTATGTGTAATGAGTATATCACGAGGAAATAGCACATTTGAAATCGTTTCGTTAAAAGATTTAAGTGCGAAGTGGAGAAATCTGCCTTGCAAGCGAGGCCAAATTTCGTTCTTCAAATATCTCATGCGACACTTATCAACATTCATTCTTTATCATGAAACCCGTCCCTTTTCCCCATGACTTGTGACTTCCTGTCTACACTTAAGCGAAATTTTTTTCTTCAATTTCTTCCGTTCACTTTGTGGCTCCGAAGACACAAAGTTGGTTTTCATCTTCACTGCATCATCCTCTGGCGGTAGAAACTTGGAAATTTTGTTATATTTCAAAGTTTTTGAAAGTTTGACTTTTTTACTTTAGCAGTTTTGAGAGTTTTAAATGGTATAGAATTATCGTCTAAGTTTGGATTATGTGGTTAGAAGTGATATGTCGATTTTTAGGATTGAAAATAAGTTGAATAGGATACTTGACTTTTAGGTTGACTTTTTCCAAATTTCCTTTAAATTGTATTATATTATGGGACCTTAATATAGTTGTTTTTGGAGTATAAGTTGTGATTTTGATGTTGATTGGAAGAGAGTATGTTGAGTAGGATTTTGTAAGTTGATTAATATTTGGGTTTTTATTAAAGGTTGTTAGAAATGGATTAATTAGTTGGGAAATTGATTGTTGGATTGATTAGAAATTGTTTAGAGTGTTGGAATTGGGGTAGAGGGAGGGGGCCGAGATTGATTAGTGTTGGGGTGGTCGGGATTTTGTCGTTTATTAGTGGATTTTAAGCGTGTAGTAATATTTCCACAGAGTTGTTAGAGTGGATAATTAAAATATTGTTGCGAGTTGGAAAATAAAAACTAAAACGTGTTAAGGGTTAAGTTGAGAACACTTAAGTTGAGTAGTTGTTGACTAAACCTACAAAATAATTGTTAAGTGGAAGCCCAAATAGGATTAAGATTGTAGTTAGTAGTAAT
The DNA here is from genome assembly GCA_019722365.1 of Lithospermum erythrorhizon. Classification (NCBI taxonomy): domain Eukaryota; kingdom Viridiplantae; phylum Streptophyta; class Magnoliopsida; order Boraginales; family Boraginaceae; genus Lithospermum; species Lithospermum erythrorhizon. Next base: position 82,806 of record JADFUC010001940.1, read on the forward strand.
TGTATTTTTGCGAATGTTGTGATTAGGCTTGGATCGTGGGAAAGCGGCTGGATTGATTAGGTGAAATTTCATGGTAAGCAAGGTGAGTATTTAACTTCGCGGGTGTAGATTAATTGCACTACCGTGAATGTGTTGGGTGATGATAATTGTGAGCATGTTATACATATATGTTTGTGTTGATTGTTTGTGTATGATTGAGATTTGATTTCAGTGTGTTGATCATTTTGGGGCCAGGATGTTTGTTGGTTGGATTGACTTTAGATGAGTTGTTTATGGGTTGTTGACGTGAGTGACTTGTATTACCGGTTTAGAGGCCTTGTAGCGGTATGGCGTGATGTAGTGGCCCTTGTGCCCGGTATGAGTGTGATGTATTTGCCTCGTTACGAGTGTAATGTTTAAAACATGTCGGCCAGGCGTAAGTTTCTACTGTAGGTTGAGGTTGATTACAGGTGCCTTCGTGTAGAATCCGGGTTCATGTTGAGTTGATTGAGATGTTGAGTTGATTGAGATGTTGAGTTGATTGAGATGTTGAGTTGATCATGTTGAGTTGATTGAGTTGTTGAGTTGATTGAGTTGTTGAGTTGTTGAGTTGTTTAGTTGTGGGATTGAGTAGTATTAGTGTTGTTGGTAGAGTTGTGGTCTTATTTGGGTCTTGTTGCCACTGTTTCTGTGAGATGCGTGATTATGGTTGTATGTTCTTTAGTAGACTGTGCATGTTAGTTGATTGGGCCTATAAATTTATAATAATTGTAATATCGGTATTAGTATACTTTTATGATGCCAGCATGATTATGGTTTCGTAATGATATTCTCAATTTATAATGGCCTTAGATGGGTAGTATTACGAAAAAAATCTATCATGTTTAGCAATTACTTGATTATTATGTTACGCTACAGTGGGTGTAGGTTAATTTCCACTCTTGAGATAAGTACTCCATAGCTTAGCGGCTTATACCACATTCGTATAGGCGGCATTTTATTTGTTCGGAGTTGTGGTGGTGCGTCGAACTTTTTACGATTCGTTCGTGTGATGGTTTGAGTCTTTCGAGGTGAGAGGCAGGGTGGCCGTAGATCTCATGATCTTCTTTTGTTGTTTGGTTGTAGTTTGGAATGTATATTGTTGTATTTGAGATTCCCGGGCGTATGTAGTTGTCATTTTGTACTTTGTGAGTTGTTGTATATATAGGTTTTGTCTGGTTTGAAATACCACGATGGATTATTTTCTTAAAGCTGTTCTTCTCGGATGTATGTTATGTTATTGGGTTATTTAAACAGGTGAATCTTTTCAAATAAAATTAAATCCATCGATTTGAAATTGACTCTGGTGTCAAGGACTTAGACGATTAACCTCGAGGCGGCCATTTGGGGCGGGTCGTATCTCTACTGTCTATTCGTTGTTAGTTATATTAATATAGATTGCTCAGTCACGATAAACTGCCAAGCTGAATAAAGGTCCTTCAAATTAAAGGTGTGAATTTTTATAGTTATTAATTTTGAATATATGAAGTAAGCTTAGATTGATCTTGTACTTTTTCTCGTTTGATGTATGATGTTGTTATTTATTGATTGTTAATTAACTGAATCATGCATTGATTAAAGTATCATGTTGGAATGCCCGAAAATATATAAATTTTTTTAATTCTGGCGTCTGAATATATAATAGTAAGTCATCTCGACTATTATTAGTAAGGCATAATATTGTGATACATGATCTTGCATATAGTATTCTTGATATGTTAAGCGTACTAATTTATTGGCTTAATATTAGAGTTTCAATTGAGGTATTTGATTAAATTCATATAATTTATTGTAATTTTATTCAATTAAGAAATATGACGTTGACTATGGGTAAGTGATTTGTAGTAACTAGGATATTAGCTCGAATCAAAAATTGACCATAGGACATTGTATATTATTCATTTATACATTGCTTAGTAAGACCCTCTGAAATTATTTATAAATTAATTGAAGTGAAATTTTTAATAAATTAGCGTGTGGGTGATGATATAGGTAGGATGAATTTGATAATATATATTCTATATATATAAAATTTATAGTATCATTACACTAATATCATTTCGATTTGTACATAATCTTTACACATATTATCGATGATTAAGTTAGTCATGAGTCAAAAATTATCAAATATCTAAATCTTAAAGATTTATTGGTAACTAATGTGATATATTTAGATTTATTGGTAACTAACTTAGCTTGTGAAAATATTTTTTTCAGTATTTATAGTCTGATCGGTCTAGGAAGACTTGGTTAAATGTTATTAACACTTGGTCACCGGTAACCATGGGTTACAGTGGTATTAGTGGGAAATGGAGCGTTTCGCTGTCTTATTCTTGTTGTTTGAATTGCCTTTTGGTTTTTAAATCCTAGTCTTATGAGCTCCTGCGTTTGAGGGCGTTAATAAGTAAGAAGCGTTTCTACTGCTCGACCCTCTTCTTTGGTGTTTGCTTTGACTCTTTACTTTCTTGATTTGATTTAGTGGTATGAGCAACTTGTGAGTTGAACTCGATGACTTTTTAGTCTATATTTATTTATCATCGGGATTCACTGAATCACCTTCAGTAGACCTATCAAGGATTCACAATTTATAGATCATAGATGATTTACCAATGATATATTTTGAGTCTAAAAACTAGTTCCGCAAGACTTGTAGATAATATTGATGGAGGATAAACTTGGATAATGAAAAAGGCAGTGCTAAATGATGGATGCCTCTTGATAATTCTTCCGACTTTGCTTTATTGATGAGTTTCCCTATCCACGGTGAAGTCGGGGAGTGGTGCAGCGTCGCGTGGATATCCTTGGATCTTTGCCGACACATTTTCACCGTCAGTTTTCAGCCCATCGTTATCAGTGTAGTGCAACATATTTGGATATCCCCACCCAGAGTCGTCTATTTTCCTATCGAAAACCGTATATGAAATCGGTAATGTCTTGCAATTTTAAGGCACAAATGGAAATTACATACCCATATTCAAGGGTATTGAGAGGTCGAAAGATATATGAGATATTAAAAATTTTATTATCAGCTAGTCTAGAACTAGTTATATTATCTAGTGCATCTTCTTATGTGGTTAGTCCGAAGAGATTAGTTCAAAAGATTAGGGGTTTTGAATCGACAACCATTAAAATTAAGGACACAGAATATTAGGAAGAATTTCCATCAGATTCTCGTTATTTTAAAAAATAATCGAAATCTTATGAATTCATATGAGACTGAAGACTCATACAATTTTAGAAGATCACAGTTAGTGACATGATATGAATTTGATTACTATCTATGATTTCATTTAGGTCTAGAAGTACGCACATATGAAATTGTCTGAATATAAACATTATTTATTTCAGTTGGAAGATATAATGTATGATTACATATAACGGGATAATCATATATCGTATAATGTGCGACTTATTTATATACTTGGAGTGGTTAATTCTTAGGTATTTGATTATCTAATTATATCTACGAGTGGTATATATAGTTAAGTGTGCAACTTGTAAATATGAGTAGTGTAAATTTAATTGAAGGCTCCGGAAAAGCTAACATATGGTTTCCTCGAAGATGTGTATTCGGGTGAGCCATATTCTTCCAAGTCTGAAAGAAGCTAATCCTTTCAAAAACATAAGCCAAATTGTACGTGACATTAAGACAACAAGTAAAAGCCCCAAAGAAGTTAATATTTGTCAAATATGTAGCAAAGTCAATTGAAGACTCTGCGAAGCTAATATATTATTTCATGAAGTAATACACATATTTGTATAATGAATACACTTTTTCAAACCGAAAGTTTGACAATTGTAGAACTTTATTGTGGCATGATCGGTTAGACGTCCCGGATCAATTCACGATGAAAGAATAATTGAAAATTTAATTGGAGATTCATTGAAGATTCAATAAACTATTGAATTTGAAGGATTTATATGACTTCATGGTATCAAACTCTCAATTGACTATTGTTGTGGGGCATTGACTCATCTGATACTATTGTGATCGACGAAATGTTACACTATATGTAGTATTAACTTTGTTTGCATGGGAGCCAAATTAACATAGCTCCCTAATATAGTTGGTTTGGTGGGAAGCTTGAGAAATATTTTACCCTCTAATTTTATGTGCATATATTTTGAATAGCATGCACCAATAATGAGGATTTTTTAAATGTCTATTATACCCGGAAAGGTATGTAAATACATATACGTAAAAATATAAGTAAACAATTTATCAAAGTAATTTTATTGTGATATATCGATATTTTGACATTGAGGGAGAATAGTATAACTAAAAAATAGTCTATCTTGAAATGAAATATCTCTATGCTATAAGTCCTCAGAGATGAATAAATATGAACTTCGAAGTTCAAAGATAACGAGGAACAATTCCGGGGATAATATGAACTAGAGTTCAGCATCAAACAAATTTCTAACCTCGAAGATAGTAATGAAATCTTATACCAGTTGTAAACACCCAAATTAGAGTGAATGTTCATGAAGAACTACTAAAGATCAAATAGTTCCACCATCAAAATTCTAAAAGAAAAAATATTAAAGATGGTCTAGAAAAATATCACCTCTAAAAGAGATAGATGAATAACATATCTCATGAACAAGCTAAAGCTATAACTAATGTCTAGAAGACATTTACATATGAAGATAAATGAATATAAAGAGATCTCGGTTATCATGAACATGAGGTGGAACCAAAGGGAAAAAGATTTTAGACAAGAAATGTGCATAGAATGAAGAATTACATATCATGAGCTTGATATAGAGATCTGAGAAATCTATCTATGAGTGATAGATATGTTATGAATGACTAAAGAGAAAATACGCAATCAAGAGTACTTGAAATCACTATATAAGCGAGATATTTATTTGAAGTCTATGATACTAGTGCCTTATGTAATGGAGTGTTGTGAGAATAAATGACGTAAGATTTGTCATATACTATTTGTACTTGACGCTAAATAAGTTCAGGTTACGTGTACACACTTTTTGATAGAGGGTATCGAAATTATATATGTTTGGTAGCAATAAAATATAGTCTCTTGAGATGCGTATATGACTTATAATAAAGCATGCAAAGACATACGTATACATGAAAATATGTAGAAAGATTTGTGATGCAGGCGTATACATATTCATGAGAACTTACACCGATTGAGCTAATATGAAAATATTTGAATATTCAAAAGCCATCCGGAAGATGGATTGCAAGTTTGAGCTTGCATCATTAGATTTAATTACACTATCATTTTATTGACATCACATGAATATAAAGTGTACCCGATAATATATGCATATCGTTTAATTTTGTATTTATATTATACTTACTATGTGATTGGATGATATATTTATTTACTTATTACGTGGTATGAGACATTTGAATTATTTAGTGTAAGTTGACATTGATCTTAGATATCTTTATTATTGATTAGTTATTATTGATGATCTAAATATTCGTGATATTATAAAAGATTCGATTATAGTTTATAGAGACTCTAGAAGAGTCTACGTTGAATAAATTATCATGAATAAGTTAGCACAAGAACTACGTGTAGAGTTCGGTTATTAACAAGATATTTACAATCAGTTCGAATCAAATGTAGCAAGATATATACATGATAATTGTGCATGTAAGTATAAATTCATATCATATTTGATACATAAGTAGAAATGTTTTAACCTCTGTTAGTGCGTGAAAATTGGCAAAGTATTTGTGATATCGGACAACTGATCTCTAGCGTTAGTATGGCAGCTCGAGGAAAAAGTGAATCGTTCGAAGAAATTTTTTTTACTTTTATGAGAAATAACTCGTGAGATACGATTTGGTTAAGGAAAAAGGCTGGCAGGCGTGAGCTAGAAAGATTCACACGTCTAAAATAAAGAAGGAAGGACTAAATGCATTGAATGCGTTTACAAGATGGATGTTTGTTTATGGAAGTTATTACCATAAAATTGTTTGTCTTTACCTTATATAAAGGTCTAAATGCGAGGCGCAGAAAACCACGAAACAATAGAGAATTTTGCACTATATTTTGTGAGGAAGAAACTTTGAGGTTATTTTATTGTAGGCTGAATGTGCGGAGTTTTCTATAAACTCACTAGTTTGTACAAGCTGTTATTAACACTTACTGTTACATGATCCTACTTTTAGTGATTACCACGTAGTTGAAACATACTAGGGATAGTAGTGTGTAGTGGAGGATAGGTGTATTGTAGTTAAAGAGAACACAGACTTATACATAAACAAAGGAAAAAAATAGGAGGCGAAGAAGAATGGGAGCATTCGTATAAGTCCTTATTTGTAATTCTCGTATCTGGTGGAATCCTTATTTGCTTTCGGACACAAGTCTTCTGTTAATGGCCCAGATTCTGAGTTGTAGCATTTTGCTAATTTCATTTTTTACTTTGATTCACTTAGGTCAGTCAGGTAGCAGTGCTCAATTGAGCTAACATCTTGATGGTAGTTGTTCTTAATAGATGATTACTTTCTCGGTGGTGATAGGCGGGAAATCTAACATCTGAGAGTGAGATAGGTGTAATCTTTACAAATGGAAGGTTTTAGAGAAGGAGGCTCACGACCGACAGCATGTTCTGATGGAACCAACTATGCCTACTGGAAGGCTAGGATGACTGCATTCCTAAAGTCTATGGACACGAAGACATGGAAAATTTGTACTTCTAATTTGGGCAGCCTAAGCTGATACCAACGAAATGTAATGTGATGAAGCCCGAGAGGATGATTGGACTGCGGAAGAGCAGGGAACTGCTTTAGAAAATGATAAGTCCATGAATGATATAACTAATCTTGTAGATCTTAATGTGTTTAAGGCGATCAACGCATGTACTATGGCAAAAGTAGCAGGATACTTTACAAAGCGCATAGAGGAACCTTGAAGGTCTGAATGTCGAGACTCAATGATTAAAAATGATATTTGAAGCTTTAAGAATGGAAGAAAGCGAATCTATAGCAAGTGTACAAACACATTGAATGATATGGCTAACGAGTCATTTCGAGGGTAATCCGTCCCATCCTGAATTTGAGGTACATTACATTCACGTCTCTGAGCCGAGGCAATTCACGCCATTATGCGGCCGTGATTACTAAGCGATTCCGTGTGGTGAGGAAAGTGCTAGAACATTGCCCAAAAGTTTGCTAAATAGGTAACGACTGTGGAAAAGCTTAGGATTTGACTACCGTAGGTCTGGATGAGCCGGTGTGTTGGCTCACATTGAATGTCTCTAAATGAAGGTAAGCCTAGTAAGAAGAAGAATTCTTGAGGATTAAGCAAATGCAGTGATGTCAGATTATGAATAATTGGAAACCATAAATATTCTTACTAGAACTTAATATGAAAACCCTCAGAGCGATTTAACAAGAAACTTTCTCTTTGGGAAGTATCAGTCCATCTATCCTTGGAACAACAACGGATAGAAGAAGTCCCCGGTGAAATAAAGAGCAACTATGGTACATGTGTGTCAGATAAACCTAAAGGTATTGATCTGAGAGAGATATGAAGGCTTTGGACATATTTTTTATGAGGTGGTTGGATGGGATTTTTATGAGCACATTATAAACGTTGAATTGATTTCCTAAGTGCTTTTCGATTGCATTGTTCTCGACCAAATGTTAAAATAATGAGGCTTAAGTGAAGTGTTTTCACTAGCATTATGGATTGTAACTATTGATTAGAGATTCTACTTATCGAATAATGAGTTTTGAAGATATGATAAACAATGTGTGTTGGATAAGGATAAAGAGCAAGTGTTGAAGTTCGGGTGGGACTCTACTATTTCGGGTCTTGTTTCTTTTGAAGATCAAGCCGTTGTGTTTTCCTGCTATCTCACAAGATCTGAAGACCATGAATTGTAGAACAACTGAATTATCTTTTGTTTACGATAGAGGGTGCGAGAGGAAAGCCATACAGAGTGTTTAGTGAGTAAGTTTAGAAGAAATCTCTGTCCTTCTAACATATGCGACTGATAATAAATTCTTGTTTTTAACAGGTATATTGAGAGTTTTTTGTGAAATCAACGCTCGGAGAGTGTTGACAGGGAAGAATTGTAGATGGGTGGATCTGATGCAGAGGTGTTGTGAGCGTTAGTTAGGACGATCGAAAGATGTGGAACATTTGAGTAAGTCCACATGTTACTTCATTATTAGTGGAATTCTCCCTGGGCAAGCTGCCCCCCAGACGTAGGTGTGATTGCACCGAAGCGGGTTACCCATTTGTGTGTTCTTTACTTTCGTGTATTTTGTTATTGGTTTTGTTGTTTTGATTGTTGGATTGACAACTGGTCATTGGTAGAATAGTTCACTATTTCAATTGGTATCAGAGCGGACACTTAACATACAAAGTGAGATCTGTGTGAACTAATGGAAGGAAATCAAGAAAGGAAGCTCAGTACACAAATCCTTAGGACTTGATGAACCATGAACCTTGCTAAGCGAAGAACGCTTTGTTGCGGCTGGAAATCAACGAATCAAGATCTTAAGAAGAGATATAAGTGGAATGTCACCACTTGTGGGAAGAAGGATATATATTGTTTTTTATTGTTTACAAAATCTATGGAAAATGTCGAGGCAATACACTCGACTCTGATCTGATGGGTAGAAAGGAGGCCGTGGTAAAGCGTATGGTATTTACCTCTGGTAAAAACTCTGAGCGTGGGCCAGGGATGGTACTTTGGCAGTGGTTGTTCAAGACACATAGTGGAAGCAAACTCTTAACCTAACCCGACATTAAGGAGGAGGTCAGAAAGGAGATTTGTGACATTTGGAGGTGGAGAGAAAGGAAAAAATCATTAGTAAGGGTCATTAAATATTCTTTAGTTGCTGACCTTGAAGATGTTCTCTCTAGTTGAAGGGCTGGTAAACCTCAGTAGCATCAAGTCACCTATGTGATAATGGCACAGTTGTTTTCGATAAGGAAACATGAAGTGTGAACAATCGGAGTAATGAACTTGTATCATGGAAGGAGTTGATCGTGACATGAGTATCTCTGAGATCGCTTCTTAGAAAGCGGCCTATCAACCCGAGCTCAAGGGCATGTGGAACTATGACCTGAAGACTTAGAGCACAGTGCTCGGAATATCAACAATTGATCACGAATGTTGTCCCAGACTCTTACGCTTTTTATGTGGTAAAGGAAAGTTTGTAGGGAATGTCGGATAAATGAAACAAACCCAGTGTCCTTTATGGCTGATTCTGGCAATTGATTACTCTTAGAGTGTTGGAGCTTCCATATGGACAATGGGACCCGTGCGGGGTGGAAAGCATTGCGGGAAGAAAGTATGTGTTAGAGTATGTATTGATGACCTACAGGTACGCATGGGTAGAATTTCTTAAGGAAAATCAAAGACATTTGATGTATTGAGAAACGATAGCTACTCGATTCAAAGAGAAAGTAAACATTGTAAGGTTCGGATGATCATGGAAGAGGGTCGAGAACTCGAGATTTCAGCGTTATGTGACATGGAAGGAATCGAAACATGAATACTCGGCCAAATCGCCTTGAGAATGGGATCATTGAAAGGAAGAATAGAACAACTTGAGATGTCATTGCGAGTCGTACTACATGCAAACATCTACTGATTAAGTTACGAAGTGGCGATGAATCTGACATCGCGTTCCTGATGAGTTACTGCAGAAACGAGCACTACACTACCTCATGCATGACATATAGAGGAAAAAACTAAATGTATAATATTTTCATATCTTTTTTGGAATTGCTCGAGAATGGTAAGAGCCCAGGGTGTCTGATAAAGCGGACAATTGGTCATGGAGTCGATAAATGTCAAAGTAGTAGATCGGGAGATCCCTTAATTGATGAAGAAGACATATCGCGGTGATCCATCGGTTGTCATGAATCCCAGCGGCAAAGTATGAAGTGTCAAACCCGGCAAAGGATAGTAGGATTGAACTAGGCATAGAATCGGAAAGAACCACCCGATGGAGAATATCGTTGGGCAAGTAGATCGAGGATGACTATGAGGAAGAAGGACACGGTGGACTATCTAAAGATGGTAGAGTTGGTTGAGGCATTATTTCATACCGAAGGAAACCTAAGGATGTGAAACATTTCTACTTGATGAGTATTGGATACATTTGCGATGCAGAAAAGAGTTGATCAAGTTTGATAATAACGTGTGTAGGAATTAGTACCTAGACACAGTAGGTACACTTGGCGTCATAGGAACCAAATAGATATTTAAGAACAAATTGGATGAATCGGGGAATCTCGCGAAAGCAAGGACGGGTTAATTCGCGCAGGGTACCGAGATTGAAGGAATAGATTTTGAAGAGACATTTGCTCGATTAGCCGGGGCTTGAAGCGTCGGGTTACTAATATACATTATGCGCTACTAAAGTTCAAACTTTTCCAGATGGATGTCAAGAGTGTCTTTCTAAATGGAGTGGTCCAAGAAGAAGTGTATGTTGAACAACCAAAGGGTTTCATTGATACTACTATCCGGAAACGTATGCAAACTAAAAAAGCTCTCATGGACTCAAACAAGCTCCACATGCATGGTATGAAAGGCTTACAGTATTCCTACTCAAAAATGGATACACTCGAGGGGGAGTTGATAATACCTTGTTCGTTAAAAGAGAGAAGAATCAAATGATGGTGGCTCAAATCTACGTAGATGATATTATGTTTGGAGGCTTGTCGAACCAACTGGTAAAACAGTTTGTACAACAGATGGAGGCAGAATTTGAAATGAGCATGGTGGGTGAACTAAAATACTTCCTGGGTTTCCCGTCAATAAGATGGAAAACGGCATATTCATCTCCCAAGCGAACTATGCCAAGAACATGGTAAAGAAATTTGGTTTGGAAACGTCTAAGGCCAAAAGAACTCCATTTGCAACTAATGTGAAAATTACCAAAGATGAAGATGGAAAAGTTGTGGACGTGAGCTTGTACAGGAGTATGATTGGAAGCCTACTTTACCTAACTGCAAGCCGACTAGATATAGCTCATTCATTTGGTGTATGTGCAAGATATCAAGCTAATCCCAAAGAAAGCCACTTGAATCTTGTAAAGAGGATTTTAAAATATGTACAAGGTATATAAACATGGGCTTCTATATTCCTTTGACACTAATACCTCTTTTGTAGGATATTGTGGAGCTAACTGGGCAGGAAACACTGAGGATAGAAAGAGTACATCCGGAGGATGTTTCTTAGCAGGAAACGACTTGGCCTCGTAGTTGACGAAACAAAGTCGGTGTCGGCATTCTGCGGCGGAAGGTGAATGCGTAGGCTAGGAAGTAGTTGCAATTGATTAGGATGAAGCAAATCTTTGAAAAGAGTATGTTGTCGAGCAGGAGTCGCTCTGCTGACAACATGAGTGCCGTAAGCATCTCGAAATCACATGCAATATGATCGGACCATGCATTGATATTGACATGGCTTCATTAGAATGCGGTTGAAGAAAGAGTCGTCAAGTTGGAGCATGTGAGTAGTGACAAGCAATTGGCTGATATTCTCAAAAAGGGTTGGATGTGAATCAATTTGAATATCTTAGAACTGCTCTGGGACTATGTGTGGTGAACAAATAGTAATTAGTCAAGTGTTATAACATCCTACAAAGAACCCAGTGTTATAACAATTGGACTAGAAATGGCTCAACGGCTATCAAGCTGAAATTGGCGGTTTGTGCATTTAATGCATGCAGCCTTTTCGAGGAACGTGTGATGAAGGATTTCTCTCTCCACTCAAACAACTAATAGCAGCAAACCACTATAAACTCTTATTCAATCAAACTCTTCACATTCGACACTTCATCAACTCCCTCACCAAAAATTCTATTCTCTCAAGTTTCTCTCGGAAAGAAAAATGCTGAAATCCACCAAGATTTCATTTGAAGCCAAGCGAGAAAAGGACCGGAGTAAATAAACAAGAACGGTTCACTTTTCAATGATTCCTCAGCAGTTTGACACTGGGAAGGGCCGCTACAATCACCACCTGTATTTGCTTCCACTGGAGGTACAATGGGAGATCAAACTGCAGAGGTGTTATTTTGTGCAGCCTTCTTGGTAAGAATCAAAACTCGGTTCTAATTTGTAAGAGACTAGGTATGCTGAGCTCTATTTAGAACTAGCGAGGATGGTATGAATATGAATACTCCTAGGCATAAGGAAGATATGCACATAGAGGAGGATAGGCCTGAGGAGGTGAAGGTCGGTGATGATGACCTAGGAGGAGATGTGAATCCAACTGTCGAGGACACCTCGGGTGAGTCTAGCTATAAGACTACAAATTCATGGATTACAGAGAGCGGTGTGGCGGATTTTTTATTAAAATTAAAGGAGTAGAATAAAAGAGTATTGAGGATTGAGGGAGCTCTTTGTGAAATTTGGCCAAGAGGTTCTTTCTCACGTGCAGGAAGATGATGACAATGTGAAAGTGTGGATTCAGTCTTATGACCTTGGGAGAAAGAGGCGGCGTGCCAGGTTTAGGGGAGAATCGAGTAGACACATGGAACACAGTGTGACTATTGACTTGGAAGAGATGGAAAGAAAGCTAAGGAGAAGCAAGGAGGAGGGATACGTGATGGGGTTCGAGAATCTATCATAAAAAGGAGAAAAGGAGTAGTGATATACGAACCTCACAGGCTACAGGAAGAGATAAATTTGTGATTGATGATGTTGAAGAGAGTGCAGTGAAGGGGATGTTCGAGAACCGATAAGAGGTCAAGGCGAAGTGAGAGTCGATAGCGGTAGGAATAGAATCAGCCAATCGACGGATTGCCAAGGATGTGGACGAGGTACCTACTGATGGAGTGGATTTCTATGGTGAAGAACATGAGGCTAGATGGAAGTTTGTGCATTGCGAAACATTACGCGAGAAGATATCTATCAGAGATAACCTATAACCACACTATGTTGATATCTTTCAGAAGATTGAATTTAACTTTGCTATTATGTCGGATATTGGACTTGGCTGGCGAGAACTAGTTAGAGGAATTCATCATAGGCACGTTAGAAATCGCGTATCTTTCTTCAGTCACATGTTTAGAAGGTAAAATTGAAGAGGAATGTCTTCAAATTGACCTACATTGATCAACAAACACTATGGGTTCAGGGATGAAGGGGCTATAGAACGCCTTTGAAGTTAGGAAGACATCGTTGAAGAATTGAGCGGGAAAGGCTAGCTTAGCCCGTAAAAGAGGCCGGTTGCGAGGCCTCATATTTGAGTTTGAGGTATGCAGTTCTTCACAAGGCCTCCATTGCAAATCTTATACCTACCTCAAATAATACGAATATGAGTGAAGCTTTGGGGAGAATGTTGTTTGTGATGGGAGGCTGAGCGTGTCTTTGAATATGAAAGATGCATGCTTTGATCGGGTTGTGGATCGTACCAAGCATTTGTAGCACGCTTATCCTTTCGTATCGGTTATTACGAAGAAGGAGGATGGAATTAGGGGAAGATTCGAGCCTCGGCTATAAGTGACAAGGCGATGAAAGGGGCGTATGGGTGATGTGGAAGCCAATGCGTTAGATCCTTTGAACACGTTCAGGAAGAGGAGGAAGCATGAAATACTGTTGCTCGGGTCTATAAAGGAGGCAGTGCGTGTCGGTGAGATTCAGGCCAACAGCTCGCATTAGGGTGAAGGCCAAGATTGTTTCACGAGGTCGAGCCGCTCCGAATGTGGTCTCGGCCGATAATCTGAACGCTGTGTGTCTGTTTTCTCCTTGACTTTGGGCATGTTTTTAGACAAATAGGGAGTAGTAGTTTCATGGGTGGAACTTTTTATGGTATTTTGTCTCATTTTGCTATTATGTATGTTGTGGATATTTGTTTCGTGTGTGTCACCCAACTGGTGCTCACCGTTGGTTTGACCCTGCGGTGTTTTATCCGACTAATGTTTTAACTAGCATGTGTTTTTTGTTGGTTTGCATCTTGCGTGATTGGGGATTTTTCATGAAAAACTAACCCAAAGGGGGAGTTTGTTAATGTCTGTGAGTGGTTGGATGAAGTTTTATGGTATTTATAAGCGTTGGATGGGCCGATTTCCTAAATTGGACTCGGTGCATTGTTCTCGACCAAGTGTTAAAACAATGAGGCTTCGTGAAGTGTTTCACTTGTGTATGGATTGTAACTGTTGATTCGATGATTCTACCTTATCCGAATAATGAGTTTTGAAGATATGATGGCGATGAGTGTTGGATAAGGATAAAAACAAGGGTTAGCGATTCGGGTGGGACTCTCTTATTTTGGAGTCTGTTTGTTCTGAAGACGAGAAGCATTTGTGTTGCTACACTATATGAATCTCGAGACCAGCCAGCAGAACAGATTATCTTTGTTTGCAATAGAGAATTCTTGAGAGAGAAAAACAGTAGAGTACTTCGTCGTTAGTGGAATTACTCACTGACGCCTCGGGCGTGGAATGTGATTGCACCGAGCAAGATTTACCATTTGTGTGTTCTTTACTTTCGTGTATTTTGTTATTGGTTCTGCTGTTTTTGATTGTTGGATTGACAACTGGTCATTGGTAGAATAGTTATTTATTTGATATTCAGTAGAGTGTCTACAAGTAAATATAAAAATGATCAAAGAATTACTTTCATCTACGCGAGAGAGATGAGTCGAAGATGGACAAGATAGTCAAGTCAACAACTTTTTGGCATTTGCCAGAGTGCCGGAGCCAGCGTGCTGATATTGTGGGCGACAGCATTGAGGAGCGAGGAAAGATATGATTGACGAAAAAAGATGCTTGAGGAGTGAAACTCTTTACACGAATGGATGGAGGCGATCGTATACACCAAAATAGATCTTTGAGCGGAACAAATTGAAGGATAGAAAATGAGAAACTTCGAAACTAGGAGTGGATCAAGATCAAGAGATTCATCACTTGAGCCTTGATTAATCTGATAAACATGGGATTAAAAATGATGAATTCAAGTAGAAATATTCTGGAGGAGAATGTTGGAGTTAGTAAAGATGTTGGTGATAGTACAGAATTGGTTTCGATAAAGGAAAGCTCTTAAACCAAAGAAATGCAAATTTGTTCGAGGAAGGTTGGGTTACCCATCAGCAAATAGAAAGAGTAGCGGTTGGTCATCAGCCGAATGAGGAGGTTAATGACCCAGCATTATGGTATTTTCATTGTTGTGGAAAGCATCATATTGCCCATGTTATTTACAAACTATTTGGACCAAGAGGAAGCAAGTATCAACCTCGCCGAGGAACTCAGGTGGGTCAAAGAAGTGAATACTATTAGTCGAGGTGCTTACGCCTCTCTAAAAACTTCAACAAAATCAAGTTGGTACTTTGTGATTGGTTGTTGAAGACACATGTGGTGGGAAACTATCTCGACAGTTGCTAAGCAAGGTGATCATCTCACTTTTTTGATGATGGAGGAAAATGAAAAATTATCGGCAAAGAGAAGTTGAATGTTGATGGCTTACCATATTTAACTGATGTTCTATTGATCGAAGGGTTAACTACAAATCTAAATCGAGTATAAAGTCGATTATGTGATGATGGAATGAAAGTGTTCTTTGACGGAGGGTCTGTGATCAATGACTCTTCAATGAAAAACGGTTATGCATGAAGCAGATGTGATAATTTCTACATGTGGAGCTCCATCTGAAATACATTGTCTAGTAAGGAATGGTAAGGATGCTGAATTATGACCTGAGAGATTGGAATTCGTAATTCTGAAATATTCGATAGAATTATCTCTCACAGAAAGCTATTCGAGGAATACTGACATTTGATGTGAAAGACCAAGCATGGAGATTGCGGGTTGGAGAAAATAGACGGGAGTTAATCCGCTAGAAGGCACCTTGAGGTGGTCATGTAGTCTATAAATGAGGCCGGTTTCAGCGGACTTAGGAGTTGAGATGAATAATGAGCCTACGGATGATGGTCTGGCGCATCAATGATAGTTGGTTAGACAATAGATATGTTCTTGATGGAAAATGTGTTAATGACACGTGTGATGACGATCGGCCTATAGCTGACGGTCAGATCGGAAGAACCACCCGATTGATAATATTTTTGGGAAAAATTGATCGAGTGTTACAATGAAGGAAGAAACCGATTGGACTGAGAAAATGGATGGCACTTATTGGAGAAAGGCTGTTTCATGTCTCCCCAATGTAGAGCCAAAGAATGTTGATGAAGCATTCAAAGACAAGCCCCACTAGATAAATGTCAAAGCAAGATTAATTGCTCGGTTCGGAGAAATGATGCGTAGGAACGTACTGAACTAGGGATCATAATGTCATAGGAACAAATTGGATCTTCAAAATAAAGTCGATGAGCAAGGAGTTGTTACTAGAAATAAAAGAGGAAGGCTGAGTGGCTCGAGGATGCTCGTAGGTGGAAGGTGTAGACTTCGAAGCGTTTGCTCGGTTGCGGAGGTTGGAGTTATACGTCATGTTCTTAGCTTAGCGTGCTTGATGAAGTTCAATTATACGAATGGATGTGAAGAGTGCGGATTTAGAATGGTGTGGTTGAAGAAGAGGTGTATATAGAGCAGCCAAAAGTTTGTTGATGTGGGGTTGCTGACATGTGTCTGGATTGAAGAAAGCTCTATATGGCTCAGAGCAAAGCCCCTCGAGGCATGAGTACGAGAGACTCACAAAGTACTTATTGACCAAGGGATATGCATGTGGAGGCGGCAGACTGCATTAAGTATGAGAATTCCAAATTGATGGTAGCACAAATCTATGTCATGACACATAATGTTGGAGGATAATACGAACAAGCGTCTGATGGTTTGTCCAATGAGATGGAGTCCGATTCGAGATGAGTAGTTGGTGAGGCAAGTGTCTCACAGGATTTGAGTCAAGCGGATGAAAGACAAAATTTTCATATCTCGATCCCAGTATGCCAGAACTTAGTAAAGAAGTTTGGTCTTGAAAATGCAGTCGGAAGAGTTTTCTTTATGACTCACGTAAAGGTCGATTAAAGATGTCGATGGCGGTTCGGTCGACATAAAGCAACTCTGAGGAGCATGATAGGAAGCCTTTTCTATCTAGCAAGCGAACCCGGACATTACTGTCGGTTAGATTATCATGATTTCAAGCAAATCTAAGGAAAGCCATCTGAGATCAGTGAGGATCATCAAATATGAATGGTACTGTGAATTATGATCTTTTGTATTCTTTTGATACTAGCAGTTCTTTGGTAGAGACATTGTTATCTTTGGTGGAATTTGGAAATACTGAAGATAGAAAAAGCACGTCTGGAGGATGTTTCTTTCTGAGGAATAATCTTGTATCTTGGTTCAACAAGAAACAAAATTGCATTTCTCTATCTACACCCGAAGCTGAATACATAGCTGCTAGTAGCAGTTGTACCCAAATCTTGGACAGATGAAGCGGTGCTTGAAAGATACAATGTCGAGCCGAGGTCTTTATGATCTTTCATTGTGACGACTTAGCTATTATCGCGTATCCAAGAACCCGGTCTGATATAGCGAGAACAAAGCATATTGATATTAGACACCGCTTCATCAAGGATCTTGTTGAAGATAAAGTGATTCCTTGGAACATGTAGTCTTGATAAGCAATTGGCGGATATTTTACTAAGAAAAGCCTTAGATGCGAGGAATATTCGAATCATTGAGATCTACTTGGATTATGTGTTATTGACAAATATCAACCAAAGAATGGTTGTAGCACTAGGAGGTATAAAGTTGATATCAATTGTTACAATTGGTGGAGTAAGAATAAATTCTCGAGAAGGCGATGCAAGGTGTTATAACTATTGGCAATATCGGCCAGGTTCGATTTTGGTGTTTGGCGGAAAATCTTGAGGGAAGAAGTTAATTCTCGAGTTAAAGGCAACTATGGTTCATTTATTATGGTAAGTTCTTGTCTTAACACTTACATTCTTTTCCTGAAACTTTCCATATATCCTCACCGAATCACAAAACCGCCACAAAGCTGCCAGGTCGCAATTTTTCTCTTATGTCAATGCTGACGGTTCACGAAAATCTTTTCCTTCTACCAAATTACTCGCGATCATCATATTTTCTTGAAACAAATAAAAATTCCAAAACTAAAAATGATTAAGACATGAAGAGGGTTAATACATGCAGGAAGGCAACTAAGTGCAAGAAGAAGGGTGTTGGTCCCAAGCGATGATGTCGTGATTGTTGAACCACTTGTGGTCATGATGCCTGATGGAGTAGCCCGTAAATTCACAACAATTGTTGTCATGGGTAGACTACACAAATGTTCGAACTTCGACAACAAATCAGTAGGGTTAATATTGAAGGCAATGGTGTTGGAAGAAAGTACCATAATGATTAATGTTGAGGGAAGGCGTTATTGGATAGAGGTTCGATTGTTGAAGAAGAGTCGTTGACTCTTTGGTTCTTTGAGATGTCGGCTGAGATGTGAATCCGTACATTAAAGGCACCTCGGGTAGGCAGTAGGGCCCCAGCATTTGTGTGCGAAAATCACGCTAATATTGTTCGTAGGATGTTCCTAAAAGGGATGGTGTAGATGTCGCGTGTTGATACGTTGGCTGAAGGTATGGAGGTTCTAAGCAGAGAAACGGTTGTTGATGTTGATCACATTGTGAGACACGTTGGATGGTGAAAGATTCCCGCTCCCTCGGGGAGATGTCTTGGGAACCGTCTATCGATGACTTCTGTCAAAACATTTGTTGTTAAGGATATGGATGCTGACATACCAAGTGTTGTTGACACAGAGCCTGTGACTGCTAAGGCTGCTGATGAAGGTGTGACACCAAGTGTCACTAACACTTGTGAGAGGCTATGGAAACATTGAGAACCAAGCGTTGGGCCGAGGTGTTGATGACACCATGAATGCGACATTCGAGGTAATCCGGATCTTGGTCGAAGAAGAAGTCCGAGAGCGTAAGAGAGTGGCGATCTTCTTTGAATGTACGTGACTAAGAAGAAGTTGAGTAAGGAAGAGAGAGCATAAGAGAGAGCCCTTAATTTGAAAGGAAAGCGAGGGCTGCTAAGAAGGCTGAGCGGCCAGATGATGTGCACAAAGAGGCTAAAAAGAATGGTTCCTAAAAGTGATGCCTACATTGACTGACCGTTGATGGCGAATGGTTGCTGAACATGAGCACGAGGTGACAATGTTGAAAAGACTCGAGAATCGATGGGGAGGACATGGTGCTTTGTGATAACTAAGAGAAAGACCACAAGCGAGCTGAACACGAACAAAACCGCCTTAGAATGGGAAATAGGGAGGATTCCCCGGAAAGTTGCTAACGGCCTTATCCACTACTAATGTGTCTTTAAATTACGAGGTGGAAAAAAGAAAGCAAATGGAGGAGGTTTGTGGAAAACCGGCGTATGTGAATGAAGATGTTATCTGAAGCTACCAAGAAGAACCCAAATATTATGGAGCATTTTGGAAGGATGAGTCATGACAACCGTAACGACAGATTGGCCCTCTTGCCAGCTGGTGAGGGAATTTATTTTAGCATTACTGGGCCGTTGTGATCATGCAAGTGCCAACTATCGTAAAGTAACCTTCGGAAACTTCACGCTGACCTGCTCCCGAAAATTATCAATGACTATTTTCAAGAGCCCGATAGAGTCTTCTGGTACAAACTGCGACTATCTACTATTGTGAAGTGTTGAGTGCCGTTGATACTTGGCGACAAGGACTTCACTTCCTCTAAACTTATGATTCGCCAAAGTTGGTGTAGGCGACATAACCATTAAAGTATAAATATTATTTTAATAGTATTCTAATTGCTCGGTGGAGTATTGCGAGGTGAAATTAAAAAAAATAAGTTGAGTAATTGAAAATACAACAAATCGGTCGGTTGGTAGTACATTTCGGGGTAGAATTAAAAATGTGTTCATAATAAAATAGAGAAAACCGAGCGAATATAAAAGCTTGAAGTAGTATTTTGTTGCACGAATAATGATATATTTAGGAGACCGTTCTCATTAAATTTAATTACAAGAAGCGGAAAATAAAACATCATACCCAGCTAGACACTGATATAATATATTTTCCGCAATGACCGTATCGTCATCTTCTCAAAAAAAAAAAAACTTCCTTTTACCCTGCCCCCATGGTGACCGAACCTCCCCTCCCATACTGCCAAAAATTTTCTTCCATTTTTCTAAATGAAATCAAGCACAAGAACCTCTTCTCAAACATCTTAATCACCTAAGGTATAACTTATTCTTGAATCTTATGTAATTTTGATGGTTTTAAGTTTGACTTTTATTGACTTTGGTATAAAGTTGAAAATAAATAATTTCTTGAACATACAAGTATAATCTAAGGTTAAGAATGATGTTTGAATATCTTGATGATAACATTTTTAAAGATAATGAAGATTTGTGTGTTAGTTGATTATTTTAAATTGGATTTATTTTGACAAAAATATGAAATATTAAATGAAATCCATATATCATAATTTTCGGTTTGTGAGCCATTTATAATATTTGGAGTTGACCCAAGAAAAACGTTTTAATTTTTGAAGAATTTTAGTAATTATTATAATTTTTGGAAGTTAAAGGGTTAGAAAGTGTATAAAATATAAAATAAATATCATATATTTGTGAAAAATTAAAATTTTAAATCTGGACATTTCCTACTATACCATAAGTATCTCGGCTGAAATTTGAAGTGATTTGAATTTGTTTACTATTTTTGATGATTTAATTATTAAAAGCAGTAATAAATCAAGCGAGAGAGAGAAATTGGGTTAATCTGATTGATGATGTTTCAGTAACTTTGAAGTTGTATGTGAGCTACATACCAAATTTGGTGATTTTTAAGATGGTTTAACTATTTATTTTCATTTTCGGGTTTTAAAATGACTAGAAATTTATTAAAATGGAGGAAAATAGATTTTGATGACAAAATCGGTTTTGGGAAAGATGTATGAGCTTTTGGAGGGTATTTTGAGTTAATAAAAATATGGAATTTATGGAATTTATTTGGTATTTATTTGATATTTATAAAATAAATAAATTAAGTTGAAAATTAAATATTCTTGAGGATTTAGTGCGAAAAATATGAATAATTATGAGTTGATATTCTTGAATAATTCATGGCGATAGTCAGAAAGATAACCATATATCACAAGTTTGTAAGAAATCATATTAGGAGTAAAAGTGTGAATAAGTAGAAATGGTGAAACATTGATAAGTAATCGCTTTGGATAGGAGTTGAGCGTGGACCCAGAGGTTGGAATAACTAGAAGAATGCTAATTGCTTTTGCTCGAGGTGAGTACAAATCTCACGATGGGAACCTTTCATATATATTATGGTTATATATTTGGTATGTGTTTGTCATGTGGTTATATTGGAATGTATATTGAGTTATTGAGTTTGATGTTATGAGATTGTTGTAGTTGTTGTGATTATACTACGAGTGTCGTGTGTGATTGTGTTGCGTGTGGCTGTGTATTGTTTGTTGTTGGTGTGTGTATTCTTTTGTAGGTTGATTTGGGTCAAATGATATATATACATTGAGGGGGTAGCCCCGACCGGAAAGATTGTGATATGCATATTGAAGGGGTAGCCCCGAGATGTTCGGGAGGATTGTAATATGCATATTGAGGGGGTAGCCCCACCGGTCGGGAGATTGTGATGTGTATATATGAGGTCGGAGATGTGTATTGGTGGATGTATGTTTCGGTGGATGGATGTGTGGATGGTAGATGGGTGTATGGATAAAGGTTTTGATGTTATGTATTTTGTTGGACTAACTATTATTATTTGTCGTTTTATTTTATTGAATATTTAATTATCGTTGTTGATGGTTTTTTTATGAATATATTTATAGTATTATATTTTCATCTCGTGGTGATGTTGAATAAGGGGTTATTATATAATTTGGAAGTAGTTCTTGAATTTAGTTGGCACTTATTAATGTTATATACATATGCCACGATATAAGTATGATTATATGTTTGGATGCAATCAAGTAGTATTTGTATTCACTAAGCTTCGCATTCGCTCCTGATACCGATAGGCGTTTATACCTAGGTTTTTAACAGTGATTGCTAAGGTTGCTAAGGAGCTGCTTTGACAGATTGCGGGTTAAGATCGTAGGTGAGACGGTGGTGGCTAGGAATCCTCAACAACCATATTTCTTCTATCTTATGAAGACACTTAGACAGTAGTGTTGTTGTAATCAAATAGCATTTTGAGATTTATGAGACTTGGTTGTATTTTTATGTTGATGTATTTTGATGAGTTGTGTAGTTCACCATGATGGACAAATGTTTTATCTAATATTAAATAAAGTTATTTTTTTTATTGTCATCCATCGTATGGTGACTCACGATATTAAATGTTCTTGGCGATCTGACCTTGGGGGGGCCCTAGGGCAGTCTTTACAATTTTAGTGTCGAGCAGGTTTCAGTTTTCGGTGGTGTCTGTGGTTATGAGCCTGGGTAAGATGGCGAGGAATTTTGATATTGAGTCTTGTTTTGGAGTGCAGATGCATTCGCTGCTTTCGTTGACCGGTATTGAGATGTCGCTGGAAGATTTCATGCAGGCTGTGTGAGAACCGCAGGGGAAGATCTAGATGAATCGGCTATTTTGTTCTGCGAGTTATGTGAGGTAGGAGGTGATTTGTAAGTCAGTGTAAATATAAGAATTGAAGTTGGATATGTTGAAAATTTATTGGAGAGAAAAGATATGCCAACAGATGTAGGGGTGGAGTCTATAATGTTTGTTTTGGAGGCATTAAGAGGTTGATGTATTTATGTAAATCTAGTCTATAAGGGTAAGTTGATATAGAAATTTTGTGAAGCATATTTTAAGGGTAATCTTGTGATTGTCTTTGTAGAATGTTGATCCTTAGGCAGTTAAACCTTGTGCACTTAAAATAGTGATGGAAGAATGTTGAGGTGATAATTACTATAGTTGGACCCCGAGTGTTAGGGTAGAGTGAGAATAAGTTAATGAATCTTGTTGTCTAATGTAGATATGAATATATGAGACAAAGAGAATATGTAAGTGTAATAGGTTGATATTGGAAATTCCATCTCGATGGATACTAAGGGGATTGAGGATAAGTTGAAATGGAAAATTTTTCCCCGCAAAGATGTCGTGACGATTAAGCTGTTGTGTGTAAGGTTATCAATCATCTAGAGGCATTGGAACATGTTTGTACATCTAGAATATTGGGAAAAAATGATATTGGTGAAATTTAGTGTGGTAGTACTCTATTAGTAGATATAAAGTGAGAATTAATGTAGCTAAGAAATTGGAACGATCTGATAGAGAATATGAGAAAAAGGTTAAATGAACCAGGAGGTTGTCATATTAAGCATATGCGAAGCAAGAGAAAGGATGAATAAGGGTTGTAATGGGTTGAAAATTTATATTATAGTTTGGTTGTCATTATGAAGTTTCTTAGTTGCTTAAGTTGTTGAGTGTTGCCTTGAAGAAGTAAGTGGAATGATGGAAATTTCGGGACCGTGAAAGGGAGAAAAGATGATTAGTTATACCAATAAATAAAATATTTAAGTGAAATGGAAATTCGATAATGATTGGCCTTGATAAGTCCGAGGAGAAAAAAAGAACCGTCTTAAGAAGAAATTAGTTGATATACCATTTGGAGGACTCACAGTAGAAATTACCGGATAGAGATAGAAAGTTTGACACGTGTGAGAATCATATTAAGATAGTAGGAGTAAATTTGAAGTTGTCTCGAAAGTGTAGAATGTACCCAGTCGGGATCACGAACCCATTAACTTCAAGGTAATAAAACTACGGGGCCCAGATATATAGTGTTGATTAATTTTGTAAACGAAGGATGTTAGTGGATGAAATACGTTATTTAAAATTTAGTGATAAATGAAATTATATGAATTATAGAACATGTTTGAGTTAGAGTTGAAATGAGTAATGAATCTAGGGCGATGATATTTTCAAAGAAAATTGTAAAGTATAAAATGTTAATGCGACATAAATTTGGTGATAATAATTGGATTATCAAAAGCTTAATTGATGATGTGATTTAGTTGTTCGAACAAATAAAGGGAAGAAATAAAAATGATGATTTCTTGAAGGACTTGAACCTGTATCTGAATATATATAAGGGAGAATCTTGATTTGAAATTTGAATTTTAGGCTAGATGAGTTAGTATTAGAGTTATAAGAGTTGAATCTCGCCAAAAGTAAGATTGATTTATGTGAATAAATATTTTAATAAGTTAAAGGATAAATGAATCAAAGGTACGGTTGATTTAGCCGTCGAGGAATATATGACTATGACATTCGAGAGGTGATAAAGAGGTAAGGTGTTTGGATATCGTACTATTTTCTAGTCATGTAATAACATAAGCGTCAGTTGAAAGATTGTGAGAAAAGTTTTCTATGATGAGGTGAACTTAATAGATACCAATGTTGTGTTTAAATATTTTTAGAGCGTTATCTATGATGTTGTAGGTGGAATCCTCGTAAATTATAATATTTGGAAACACACCTTTGCTTGGAGAAAGTTGGACCCAACAATAGGGAAAATATGAGTGAAATTTAGTAGTAGAATATAAATGAATCTTGGGGTATCGTTAATAAGAAAAGTATGGTTGTTGAGGTATCAAGTCATAAATAGAAGTTAGTTGTTTAAAGAATAACAAGATGAAAAATGTTGAGGGTGGTACGTTGATGTTAGTATTAGGGATTAAATTAATGAACGACTATCGAGTGTAGATAAGAATTGACAAATTACAAAAGGACAATGAAGTATTAAAAGGTATAGTAGAATATATAGGGTTGCACTGGTAAGTCTGGAGGATAATTATGGGAATGAGATCTTAATGATTGTATAATGTGAGACTTGGTAGTTTTGAGGTGTAGTGTGATTTGAGAATAATTGGTAGCATGAGAGTAAAATGGAGGTCGTTGAATAATAATTTTGAAGCTGATTGATTGATTTATAAATGAAAGAAAGATTAAGCAAAGGTGTTTAGGTAGGATACATAACTTTCACAGAGGGTCTTTAAGAAATTAAATACTTATGATCTTGTTGGCGGATTCAGCAATACGTAACTGG